>JAJMJQ010000002.1:886540-1108651 GCA_030569095.1 Daia tannicola
CCCCCCCCCCCAATATGCTATCGTGTTTCAGCATCATAGCCAAGACAACCAAACTAAAGTTTAAGTCTTTAAAGAGAAAGCCATTATCAGTATCCAATAGCAAACCACAATCCCAGGGCTGAGCAGAATTCCCTTATGATCGGAAAAGGTTAAAAAGGCTTGGTATTTGACATGTGTCAGCCGCATAGCTGTTGCCAATGTTAATGAGGATGGGCATAAAGGCGTCGCGATGCAGCACGATAAGCAAATGAGCGGCGACCAATCTGCTACCTGAGTATTAGTGGAGTCTGAGGTGCGATAATGTGCTGAGAATTTGCATATAAATTTGAACTAAATTATGGCTATTTTTCATCATATTTTGTTTGTCCGGTATTTTCTGTAGCTGGTAAGGGCGGGCTATTGAAGATCTTAGCCGATATTTGCTTGCATGGAGTGACGAAAAAAATTCTGTGGTACCTTAATCTCTGGCCAATGAGCTTCGAGCAGGATTGGCCAACGAGAACAGGCAACCCAGGATTTCTAGTCTGGGCGATGACTCGGTCAATATAATACATACATATATATATATATAGCGGTCCTGCAGGTGTTACCTTATATTTCTTCACATTTGTGTTGTCTCCTGTTTGTGTTTCTATTTCTTTGATATCGAGACAGAAGGGTCATCGCATGATCATCACGAGCATAGAATTAACAAAGAAGACCACCGGTAATTTTTACGACACAACTAAAAAGAATTTGAAGTAGTTTCATTTTTTTCTAATTATTCATATTACATATATATTTTTATTGCAGAAGGATTCTGCGGTTGTAAGGGGAAATGCATTCATACCAATTTGCGGAAGAAATAGCTCGCAAAGCACAAGGAATATCGAAAAGAAATGATTTATTCCCAAAAACTTATGACACTGGTGATGTAGGATATCTACTTATATCAACTTGCATGGTCTTCATTATGATTCCTGGTTTAGGTTTTCTTTATTCTGGTTTGGCTAGAAGAAAGTCTGCATTGTCTATGATATGGGTTACATTAATGGCTGGTTGTGTTGGTATATTTCAATGGTATTTCTGGGGTTATTCCCTAACATTTTCATCTACTGCTACAAATGGTTATATTGGTAATCTAGACTCTTTCGGTTTTAGAAATGTCTTGGGCGGAGATGCTAATTATCCTGAGTTATTATTTGCTATATATCAAGGCATGTTCGCTGCTGTCACTATAGCTATTGTCATGGGTGGTGTGGCTGAAAGAGGCCGACTATTACCAGCTATGATTTTCTCGTTTGTTTGGCTGACTTTAGTGTATTGCCCTATGGCATGTTGGGTTTGGAGCTCTAATGGTTGGGCTAGTAAATGGGGTGTTCTTGATTACGCAGGTGGAGGTCCTGTAGAAATCGGAAGTGGTGTTGGCGGCTTCGCCTATGCATTAGCTTTAGGCCGAAGAAAGGAAAAGTTACTGATTAATTTCAGACCTCATAATGTTTCTTTGGTCACTTTAGGAACCATCATTCTTTGGTTTGGATGGCTAGGTTTCAATGGTGGTTCAGCTTTAGGTGCCAATCTAAGATCCGTTTACGCTGTTTGGAACTCTTGTATTTGTGCAGCTTTTGGTGCCATGACTTGGTGTCTCTTAGATTTTCGAGCTGAGAAGAAATGGTCTACGGTAGCTGTTTGCTCTGGTATCATTTCCGGGTTGGTTGCAGCTACTCCTGCTAGTGGTGTGATCACTTTTTGGGGTTCTGTGGTATTAGGCATTGTATCTGCTGCTGTTTGTAACTTCAGTACTCAGATTAAGTACCTGTTGAATGTCGATGATTCTATGGATACTCTTGCTGAGCATGCTATGGCTGGTGTCATTGGTTTATTGTTCAACGCATTTTTTGGTGCTGACTACATTATCGGCTTGGATGGTGTAACTGACCATCCTGGTGGATGGGTTTCACATAACTGGAAACAACTCTATAAACAGTTTGCTTATGTTTGTGCAGTTTGTGGTTATACTTTTGTTATGACTGTCATAATCTGCCTTACTATTAATCGCATCCCATATTGTGAACTGAGAGTATCAGAAGAAGCTGAAATGATGGGCATTGACGAAGATCAGATTGGTGAATTTGCATATGACTATGTCGAAGTACGAAGAGATTATCTTGCTTGGACACCTCCACATCAGCATCTTACAGGATATGCACCAGATGTCCAAAGCACACACAACCACAAAGAAAAGGAGGCTACTGAAGTTCAACCCGAATCTGCATATGGTGAAAAGCAACCGTCCTCTTCAGCAGGATCAACAAATATGAGCCATGCTGATAATCGGGGTGAAAATGCCGGAGCTTCGCCAGATACAAATGATGATAGCACTGTTATCTATGACGGGGCTAGCACATCCGCATAAAGAAAAGGAGAAAAGTAGGATGGGTGGTGTATATACTAGCATATTTGTTTTGTTTTCATAGATTTATGATTTCCTTCAAAAAAAATTGTTTTATTAGTCTTTAATACTTTTGTTCAATATCTGGATAGATTTAGTCCATCTACTAAGAACATTATATCTCTCATCTTCAATCATAGTGCGTGAGGCTGTATACAATTTAGATGTGTCTACATTTGCTGATGTAGCCAGAAATTGCTGTTCTACTTCTTGTCTTTGTCCAGTGGCATTTTCAGAGTATCTTTTAGGGAGATATCTGGTAACTTTCAATTCATCATTTGGATCTTGATATGTACCACTATCGACAATTAATATACCATTAACAAGATCGATTTTGGCATTAGGTAATCTCTTATCTAATATAAGAGTAGTAAGGATAGTTTGAACTTCCTCTACACTTATTCCACTGGCAAGTTCGGCGACTTTGGAAAGATATACTCGACTGTATGGCTTAACATAAGATAAGAGACTCAAAGAGCGAAGCGACTTTATGAGTTCATCCAAAAACTCTTCTATAAATCTGTCACCAGCAATGCTATCTTTATGATTCCTCATCACTTCCTGGAAGGCATCGATATCTGAACGTTGGAAGGCATCCACGAGTTTGACAACTCCAATGACTTGAGGATCTTCACGATAAGGCTTTGTTTCCTGAGAGTCGAATGGGTTGATACCACTTTCAGATAGCATACATGCAAGAACATAATATCTTAAAACAGATAATCTTGTGTGTGATCCTGCCTCATCGTAATTCTTGAAGCTTTCAAAAAAGTCTTCTCTAGCTTCAGACCATTTCTTTTCTCGCATATGCATTTTCCCCCCACATTCTCTAATAACACCAAGAATTCTTGGATGAGGTATCCCAGAACTCTGTGCTTTTTGAGCTTTAGTATAGTATAATGCAAGTTTACGTCGGTTGTTTTCAATGGTACTCGCTTGGATTTGTAATGCATAGTATTCCAGTGTAGATGTTGACTTATCGCTGGATGTCATGGCCAGAGAAGATGATGTACTCGAATTCGACTCCAACAAAGATTCCAATTGTACAAGTATGGGCTCTGATTTAGGAATCTGGTCATGATCAATGTACCATTTCGCTAGTCGTAAATAGATTCGTACTATCATACGTTCGTTTTGAACTTTTTTCAGACCCTCTAACGTAGCAGTGAATAATTGCTCCATAAACAATGTATTTGGACAATTCAAATGATCGAGTAAGTTGCTTAGTGATCTTTCCATATAGGTTTTGTTCGTTGTTTCCAATATAGCAATCTGTATGAATAGTTTACGATACTGCTCAATAAGCAGGTCATTCTCACCCACAAGGAAGTAAGTTTTTATTAGCTGCTTAGAGGCTTTAAATGCTCTCTCAGACGTATCAGGTTCTGAATCAATGATTTCTTTAAAAAGCTTTATGGCTAGATTAGTATCGTCCTCCTTCTCTGCCTTAGCATTATAGTACTTGTTTTCGACGTCCATCTCAGCATTCTCATCATCACCTGTATCCATTGCCTCATCGTCATCATCATCATAATCGAAATCGTAGTCCTCTTCATCTGCTGAGAGCATGAAATCGTCGTCGTCTGACATTTTGATTATAGCTGTTTGAAAAGCGGGTAGCGGCGGTCGTCGGCGAGAGTTGATGATGCTTCTATTATGTGCGGGTTATTTGGGTGTTATATGTGATTATTATAATTTAGCAGAACCCCCATATATTGGGCTTGTCTCCACAGATAATCAGAATTGACAGACGAAAAGGCCATATAATTGATTTTTTTTGATTAATCATTCTAAACTACATACTACACGTAGAAACTTTGCAAATAGGTAGGATAGTCAATCGATATCGCCTACTTACCCATACCATAGATCATATCTCTGCAGGACAGGAGCTCTTGCGTAATATGGCTTTGCGGGTATAAACTCTATAAGAAAGCCATCAACTCGGTTAATCAGAAAAAGCACCTCACATTATATTTTCAAAACCCTTAGACTTCTCAAAATACTAGAATACTCGCCATGGCTTGCTGACTGACTGGCTGGTTGGCATTTCAAGAAATTCCGTCGGAGTTAGTAGATCGAAACTATAATCAATCTAATGATCGTCGATGTCTATGCGGCTTTAAACGGCTAAAAAACGTTCCGCCCAAGCTAGTCCTGGCCCCCACAGCAAAGCAAAGCTCCGCAGGGGAGAAAATGCGTTTTATCCTTGGCGCACTGTCATTTCTCTATTACAATAATTACTTTATCTATATATGGATATTATCTAACGAATATGAGAGTCTGTTTGCAATCTTTGGTCCCTTCTTTCAAATTTTTTTGTTACTAGTATGGAAAAGCGCCGCGCGTACGTACAAACTACTACTCCGCTTCTTACCAAGCACAAAAGATTTGCGTAGGTCGGAGTCCGCAACAACGAACGCAGATATATAAGAAACTGTCGCCGGACAACTACAAAATCGAGATCCTGTTTTCTACTCAACTGGCTCGTGATTCCAATCTTTTTCATTAGAAATCTAAAATGACTGATGTAGAAAAGAAGGTGCAGAAGCCTCCAAGAAGGCTTCTTCGTTTTCTGTTCGGCAAACAAGTTCCACCTGTACCAGAAGATCCCGGATTGTTTCCAGAACCAGCCGCTTCCTGGTTTAGTAGAGTAACTTTCCAATGGATATATCCATTGCTTAAGGTATGTCTCATTTGTACATAAAACATGTTACAATTTGGTTCATACTAATACTAACTTTTTTAGACTGGTTACCTGCGTACTATTCAGCCAGATGATCTCTGGCGAGTAGAAGGTACAGATCTATCTGTTAATGTTATGTACAAAAAGTTTGAGAATAACCTCAATAAGTACAGAAAGAAGGCCCAAGATGAGGCTAGAAAGGAAGGAAAGTTGTCCAGCTATGATATCGATAACATACCACTTCCTGAGTACGCTTTGATCAGAACCTTATATGACACTTTCCGGCTCGAATTATGGATTGGAGGTGTCTGCAAAATCATTTCGGATGTCGCTCAAACAACATCTCCTTTAGTAAGCAGGAAACTAATTAGTTTTGTTGAATACAGGTCGACGACGCCTCTTCGCGAAGGTATCGGTTATTGTCTTGCTATGACAGTAATGTTAGCAATATCTGCTTTCTTCATGAACATATTTTTGTATTATTCAATGACTGTCGGTTCTCAATTCAGAACTGTATTATCACAGGCTGTTTATAACAAATCTTTGAAACTTTCGAATGGTGCAAGAACTCAGTTTACCAACGGTAAACTAACCAATCTGTTGGGTACTGACTGTTCCCGAATCGATTTCGCCATGACATGGTTCCATTTCGGTTGGACTGTTCCTATCTCCTTGAGTATCTGTATTGCAGTCGTATGCATTAATATTGGAGGTTCTGGTATGGTTGGTATTGCTTTCTTGTTTGTTCTCATGGGCTTCACTACATATATTTCTCGATATCTCTCAACCATCAGGAAAAAGACAAATCTCGTCACGGATCGACGAGTTAGTATTATGAGAGAAATCTTGGGTGCTATAAAAGTAATTAAGTTCTATTCATGGGAAGATGCATATGAGAAGAAAGTGTCTAGTGTGAGAGAGGAGGAAGTCAACCAACTTTTGACAATCGTTACTGTAAGAAACGCTCTGAATGCATTGGGCAGTTCAGCACCTGTAATTGCTGGCCTTTTGTCTTTTGTGGTTCTCGAACGAACTGGTCATACATTGAATCCTTCTACCGTCTTCTCTACATTGTCCACTTTTAATATCACTCGAATGCCACTTAACGTCATGCCTTTGGCTCTGACTACTTCGTTCGAAGGTTATTTAGCTATTCAACGAATTCAGGACCTTCTTTCTGCTCCTGAGTTTGAATATTACTTGAAGTTTGACAACACTCAAGAGGATGCTATCGTTGTAAAGAATGGTGCATTTATCTGGGAGAATGACACTGATTCTGCATCTAACTTAGATGAAGAGAATAAGATCTCTGATTCATCCTCTACTGTAGATGGAGAGAGCGAAGATGAGAAGAATCAGCTTACTGCCATTCAGACCAATGAATATGCTAGCTCTGCTTCGCACATGCCTATAGGTGGGTTGGTTGAGAAGATATCACCGTATCCGGAGACTAAATCTGTTGATGCTAAATCTGAAGGTTCTGCGAAGCAAATAGTCGAGACCAGGGCCGTTTTTAATGGCTTCAGGGACTTAAATATCAACATTAAAAAAGGAGAACTTGTAATTATTACTGGTTCAATTGGATCTGGCAAAAGTTCTCTGCTTAGCGCCATAGCTGGTGGTATGAAGAGAATAGATGGTACTGTGAGTTTAAGCGGCAAGATTGTTCTTTGTGGGCAGCAATGGGTGCAAAATGCGACAGTTGAGCAAAATATCCTATTCGGAAAGCCTATGGATCGAGAATACTATGACAAAGTGATTGAGGCATGTTCTTTAGTCCGTGATTTGGAGATTTTGCCTGCTGGTGATCAAACCGAGGTTGGTGAACAAGGTATTGCTGTCTCCGGCGGACAAAAGGCTCGTATCAATCTTGCCAGAGCCACATACTGTAATAATGATATAGTCCTTTTGGATGATGTTCTCAGTGCTGTTGATGCCCATGTCGGTAAACATATCATGGAACATTGTATCGGCGGTCTTTTGAAAGGAAAGACAAGACTCTTGGCAACGCACCAACTTTCTATGATTCCATATGCAGATCGAATCATCTTCTGTGGCACAGGTGGATCTGTCATATCAGGCTCAGTTGAAGAACTTCTTACGATGAGCGAAGAGTTTTCAGATCTTTGGACCTACAACCAGAACGAAGCGTCTGAAGAAGAGGAAGAAGAAGAGGCACTTGTAGAAGCTCAAGAAGAGGAAGAGGAAAAGAAAGAAATGGAGCAAATTGATAATTCAGTTGAAAATAAGAAGAAGGGTGATCTTATTCAGGCCGAAGACCGTGCAACCGATAGCGTGGATGCTCACATCTACCTCGCGTTCTTTAAACTCGGAGGCGGATGGCTTGGTTACCTTTGTATCCCCTTGTTGGTGATTTCATTTGTGCTTTATACCTTCTGCCAACAATTCAATAGTGTCTGGTTATCTTTCTGGACTTCTGACAAGTTTCCTGGCCGAAGTTCGCAGTTTTATATTGGATTGTATGTCATGTTCGGTATCATGTCTGCTCTCATGGCATTTACGGCATTCTATTCATTGGCTAAGACCATTGTAAATACATCTTTCAAGCTTCATGATAGAGCGGTTCAAAGGGTATTGCATGCGCCAATGTCGTTCTTTGATACCTCTCCTCTTGGTAGAGTGCTAACACGATTTTCGAAAGACACTGATACTATTGACAACGAGATGACTGATCAATCACGAATGTTAGCGATGTCCATTTCTAATGTTGGTGGTGTATTTATTTTGATTATCATTTATGTGCCTTACTTTGCTATTGCTCTGGCTGGAATGTCGGTGATATATGTCCTCATCTCAGGATTCTACAGAGCATCTGCTCGAGAAATTAAGCGATTGGACTCCTTAGGACGTTCAGTTGTTTTCAGTCATTTTGGAGAGACATTGACCGGTGTGACTACAATTAAAGCGTATCATGATCAAGAAAGATTCATTGCTCGAATGGAACATTGCATCGATAGGATGAACGCTGCTTATTACCTTACCCTGGCTAACCAAAGATGGCTTACGCTTCGATTAGACTACATCGGTGCTGGATTGACATTTGTTGTCACAATGCTCTGTGTTACTGGCCAATTTAATATTAGTGCTGCATCATCTGGTGTTGTTATCTCGTCATTACTTGCTGTTGTTAATATGTTATCTATGTTGGTTCGACAGTCTTCTGCTGTCGAAAATGACATGAACTCTGTTGAGAGACTTCATTTCTATGGCTATGATCTTCCTCAGGAGGCTCCATTTAAGATCTCTGAAACTGCACCACCTAGCGACTGGCCCGTTGAAGGTGCCATTGAAATCAAAGATATTGAGCTTAAATACCGCCCCAATACTCCTGCTGTTTTACACGGAGTTAGTCTTTCTATCAAAGGTGGTGAGAAGATTGGTATTTGTGGCCGAACTGGTGCAGGTAAGAGTACTATTATGACTGCTATTTATCGAATTGTCGAACTATCTGGTGGTAGTATTAGTATTGACGGAATCGATATTTCCAAGTTAGGGTTGAATGATTTGAGAACCAAACTCTCCATCATTCCCCAGGATCCTGTTCTCTTCAACGGTACAATTCGATCAAATGTCGATCCTTTTGAGCTTTCTACCGATGAGAAATTACTGGATGCTTTGAAAAGATCATGGTTGATCACTCAGGAAGAAATTGATCATATGCATGAACTTGGCCCAGAAAATGTTAAGTTTCATTTAGATGCAGTTGTTACTGATGATGGTGGCAATTTCAGTCTTGGCGAGCGACAATTGATTGCATTGGCTCGAGCATTGGTTAGAGAATCCAAGATTCTTATTTTGGATGAAGCTACATCATCTGTAGACTTTCAAACAGATCATAAGATTCAGAGTACTATTACAGGTGAATTCTCTCACTGTACTATTCTTTGTATTGCACATCGATTGAATACCATTCTTGGTTATGATAGAATTCTTGTACTTGATGCCGGTACCGTTGCAGAATTCGATACACCAACGGCACTATTCAATAAGGAGGATGGAATTTTCAGATCCATGTGTGATAAATCAGGAATCAATATGGATCAGATTAATGCTGCATCTGAAGGAAAATTGGAGAAATTGAAGTAAATCTTTTCTAAAGACTAATAATAATAATACATGAAACCAACCAACCTGATAGGACGGATGAATTCAATAATAATATATAAAAAACTATTCTTCTTGTTTCTTGTTTCTTCTTGTCTCCTTTTTCAACTTTGTTTCTGGCTTTTTGGCTCACTCCTGAATCTCTATCTTTGGAGGTATATACGTTGTAGCCGGTTCAATAGGTTCTATGGATGTACGAAGAAAGCCATGAACAAAAGCCCAATATGAATTTTCAAATATGGCATCATTATGATAGCAATGAGGAAATTCATGGAATTCTTTTTTAGTTGATGGACAAAGTTTGAACAGTTCTTTCATATGATCTGGAGGTACAATTTCATCTTTCAAAGAACTTAAAAATAATACCGATATCTTAGGGTCTAAAGTTTTGATATAATCTTTAGAAGGCCAAACATCCCACATAAGTCCAGTAAAATGCTTTAATTTAGGCATAGCATATGGAACAACTTCTGGAAGTGAAAGAAACGTATTCTCTAAGATTAAACCTTTGATGATATCAAGGCCCATTTCTTTGGTCATCGCAGAGAAGAAAATCGAGACAGCACCACCAAGACTTCTACCATATAAAATAAAGGAGGTATCCTTAAGATCTTCAGATTCCATCAAATATTTCAAAAGGGCTCGACAATCTAATTTTAGACCATCCTCTGATGGTGAACCTTCAGAAAACCCATACCCACGATAAGAAAGGCTGACAACATTGTAGCCAAATGAATAAAATGCAAATGCAGCAGGAAGGCTATGTCCTATATTTCCAGCATTAGGGCCAAACATGACCACAGTTTTTTTTGACACTTTTTTAGCTTTAATGGTATAAGCCTTGATTTTCACACCATCAGAACATGTCAATTCAACATCCTCATAGGGCATCTTATATTTAGAAGGCTTATCAACTTGTGATCTACTACCAGTAGGAAAAGAACTAGCATATACCATTTTTCGCTGTAAGAAATATATGCAAGCAACAGCAGAAACACCTACTATAGCCAATGTTTGCAACCATTTCTTTGACAAGCCATAAAGTCCTGTACCATAGGACATGAAAAATTCAGTCCAAGATTCCTTATATAATTTCGTCATAACAATTCAAATCCACTGGTACTTTCTTTTCAATACGCCTGTTGCAATTAAATGAAGTATATCGGAGTGATTTTCGGAGCTTCCTTTGAGTGATGATGTATTCAAAGCACCATATTCAAAAGGGTTCAAGGGACTCAGAAATTACCCGGGGCTTGCAAAGTTCCCAAAAATTTTCCTCACTTCAAACTTTCTTCTAATAGACATTAAGTGACAGCGTTTAACTTATATACAAACAACTTAGCCTTTAGCTCTCAGGAAGGGAATTGGTTTAGAAACCGTTTTAAAAAGAATATCCATCACTTAACCATGGCAGAAATAGAGTCCAAGCCCGTTGAGGTGCTCGCTGATAAGGTTGAAGATCTAAGTCTTCAGGAGAAGCCTGAAGTTGAATCTGATACTGCTGCTGCTGCTGCTGCTACTACCACTGATGATGGTACTAGTTCCACGGTATTCAAATCCATCGAGAACTTCAGTGTAGTTCATCCTCTTACTTATAAGTGGACCTTGTGGTATATTAGACCTCCTGTGTCTAGTAATGAAGATTGGCAAAGTTTATTGAAAGAGGTTGTTACTGTATCAACTGTTGAAGAATTCTGGGGAGCTTATAATAATATTCCTAAAGTGTCTGAGTTACCTGTTAAAGCTGACTATGCTATTTTTAAGAGTGGCATTACCCCTCAATGGGAAGATGTGCAGAATTCCAAGGGAGGTAAATGGTT
This sequence comes from Daia tannicola, assembly GCA_030569095.1. Taxonomy (NCBI): domain Eukaryota; kingdom Fungi; phylum Ascomycota; class Dipodascomycetes; order Dipodascales; family Trichomonascaceae; genus Daia; species Daia tannicola. The sequence continues at coordinate 897,603 of JAJMJQ010000002.1, forward strand.
CTTCCAGTATAGAAGAAGACCTGTAAACATTGATGATGTTTGGCAGCGAATCTTGCTTGGACTTATTGGTGGTACTTTGGATAACCCTGATCTTGATTCTGAAGAGGTCAATGGAGTTTTCATTAATGTTCGAAAAGCTGGTGTCAAGGTCAACTTGTGGTCAAAGACTTGTAAGCTTGACACCTTGACCAGTGTTGGCCTGCGATTCAAAGGATTACTCGGCTTGGAGTCCAGAGACGAGATTGAATTCAGTCCTCATGTTTCATCCCAGATCAAGTCTAAGGTTACTCTTTAATGAGAAGTCTGGGAATTGCAAGTATTTAATGAATCACACCATCATCATTACTCATTGCTATAACGAACCGTGGTTTAGAAGAAGTAAAGTAGCTAAAGATATTGATCATACAACCATACATATATAATTTTTTTATGAAGCCAATCCAAAAAAAAACAACGGAAGTAGCTGCTTATGATCTTAGCTCAATCAACTTTCAGAGCCCACATAGAATTGGAGCAACTCATCAACATCTGAAAGCATGTGCTTTTCCATATACTCAGATATTCTAGGAGGTAATGCCGTCTGGGATATCGATACCGTATTAGGGACCTTTTTTTTGCTATTTGGGTAGTTGAGTTTGATCTGGAACGTACTGTCTGCATGATTAGAAGACATTTGTAACAGATTATCTAAACCTAACAATTGGAATGCACGTATCAGGCATCTCCCCTCAGAGAAAGCACAGCCCATTTCTTGTGCAATTCTTCTCCATCTATTATTCCAATCATTGGCCAAAATTTCTTTCAACCTGTCATCTTCTTCTGGTGTGAATGGTTCACCTCGGCTCTTCAATGCTCGCAGATATCTCATCTGAATTCCTTGCCAAGTATGTCTAGACTCCATGGCATCGGCAATATCCCTCCATGAGAGTCCATAACCCTCTTTTAATTCAATAACTAGTTGATCTTCGTGGGGTTTCCATTTGTTCAAGAGAGTCACCGGTTTCACTGTTGCTGTTTCCTGGTTCGCATCTGTTAATAATGCAACTGATTTGGGCTTGAATGGCAGCTCCGGTATTAAACTTCTATCCGGATTCAAGGATTGGTCTAGTTCGTCTAAAGTTACTATAGTAGAAGAGTTGTTCACTTTGTGATGGTCAATGCTATCAATGGCAGATAACACCATCTCCCTCTTCTTAGGTCTACCTCTCCTCTTTTTAATAATTTTGGAATCACTGAATATTTTAGAAGTTTTTTTTTTGTTCTTGATATGCTTTTTTTTGGATTCTGAAGAGGCATCTGTTATTGCGGGGATAACCAAATCAGTATCTAGCCCTGAACCGGAATCAAAAGCTATACCGGGCACAATATCAAACGATGAGCACTCATTGAGTCTATAAAATTGATATCTATCATCATCTGGAACCATCAACCCGACATCCATGGAACTAGATGGTTCCCGCATATGGATCACATCTTCGGAGTCTGTAGCTTCAGTTACATCAGAATGTATGATAATAGATTCAGATGGCTGGGAAATGGTAAGATCCGCATAACCTGATGATGAGGACACGTGATAAACCGATGTTGGATCTATGGAGCTCGACAACTCGGTTTGAGAGAGCGGCTGCTGCTGCTGCTGCTGAGACTGAGACAGTAGCTGTGGCTCCTCTTTAACATTCCTGTAATAAATATCAGGGTACTCGGCAATGATCCATCGTTCGCTCGATTTCTGTTCTTTCTTCACTGATCGGTCCATACAGGCAGCATGACCCACGACATGGCCCACGACTCTGTGGCTCATCACAGCAGATGAGCTATCAGCAGATTCGTCAGGTAAACCAAGCAGGCTCATTGATGATAGGTTTCAAATAGAGGAATCATATTTTGATCTATAAAGTTCGACACTTTATATAGTTGTAGCTGGCACATCAAATCATGTCAAGAATCGTCTCAGGTACGCGTAAATATACGTGTTAAATCTGCAGCGCGTTTGGGACGCGTGGACACACAAAGAAAACAGGCACGAGAATTGGTATCAAAGGTATTCAAGTTTTTGTTTGTTATGAGCAAGAAAAATAGGAAAACTGTCATAAAAAGGACTAGATAGAGTCAACGGTTGATATGATATAACAATAAGCATTTACAACATGGTTACCGGCATATCAGCTATCCACTTTAAACAGGAGACATCCTATTACACATTACAATGGTAACATTTGATCCAGGGGTAACTGAACGGCGTATGTCAGAAATCAAATGAGAAACCTCGAGATCGGAGATCGGAGATCTTAGTGATGAGCAACAATGCGACACATGTATTAAGCATGGAACCATGGAACCCGACCCGGGCTAAGTTCCAATAGAATAATAGACTTTATAAACTGGTAATTGTTAAATAAGGGTAAGGATATTCTATATTAGACTTGTAAGAATTTGTATTTGCATTTTATCATGATCTTTTATCATGATCTTATAGATACAATCAGTGTTCGTACTACCAGAATTGCCTTTTTGGGAAGTACAATGATCCTAGTTAACAGAGATGACATAACCATAATATAGTGAAACCAGCAACATAAAAAAGTTGAAGACATGCCATCATTAAAACATCTGCCTGTTGTAAACACATTCCCACTTTACATACAAACTTTGTATAGTTTTTTTTTGTCTGCAAGCTGAGCCGTTAGCAGAGGAATTATTCACCCCATCACTCACTCCAGGTATACCATTGTCTTGTATTTAATAATTTTTTTACCTATACAAGGCCCCAAGAAATAATATAAGAATAGTAGCGAAATATCCTGTCTAGCCCGCTAAACAATAGTACAAGCATTTGTCGATATTACACACAAGCTAGCATTATTCCTGTCATGTGCTTTTTGAAAAATGCCTGCAACTTTTACCCACCGCGGAACCTTATGAAAGAGTCATATAATCTATAGGTTTAACTGCACCTACCGATCCTGAGATAGTACCCAAACCAATAGAACCCGTTTTTGGCGATGCTACTGAAGTGTAGAATGACGGGAAGCTTTGTGTGTACAATGAGGCAATGGTAGCGACCCCACCACCAGCTATTGTAGTCGTAACCCAAACAGTGGTCGGGGATGCAGTAATAGAGGAAGTATCAGTATCTATAGAGACGGTTGTATAGTCGATTTCGGCTTATGTTAGTAAGATAATAGAAGGACAGAGACTCATGAATCTGGCATTTCAGCCGCCATAGAACATACCCAAAACGCTGCCAAATAGTGATATAGCAGAAGCTACAAATACAGTGCCTGAAAACTTCATTCTCTTCGTTCTTGATAGTGATGATTTCTCCTGAGAATTCTGTGAGACAAGTGAAACGTAGGTTGGACAAATATTTCCAATGGTCGCGCTAAAAAGCAGGTCCATGTCCCAATTACCTTTCAGTGGTTTAGTAAGGAAATTATCGTTGTCATGGAAACACGAATATTCGCAATCGGACTGAATTACATCTCAAATAAAGTACCATTGAAGTCAATGCTTTCTGATTAGTTAGATCTTATTTTCAGGCATTTATATAAAAGATTCTTGTAATTTTTTCAGTCTTGACTCATATTGCCTATCCAAGTAAGGAGGGGGGCTCTCTCTGCCTTGGGCTAAATATTTTGTTCGCTCGTCTTGTTTTGGAAATACTCTTTTAACATCCTACAAATCCACGAGGCGTCGAGAAATCAACAGGTTTTCTTGTTTAATAACAAAGAACCACAACTTCCTACTCTAACCATGGGTAATAATAAGGGGAAGGATCAAGATGGGAAGATTCCAGTGGTTTCTGCTATAGTTCCAGTACTTAATGTTGGTCAAGGTGCGGGATCCGAACCTAATATTTCAGCTTCAAGACCCGTGACTGGGGAAACCAAATCTCCTTTACTCACGGCTTCAGACCGAACTTCATTGAAGTCCCAGTTAAAATGGAGATCCAACTCTGATAAAGGATCATTGAGAAGATACAAGTATTCTACTGATGATGATGGTCAAGAGGTAGAAGAGGATCTCGAAAGGGAATATATGGAAGGGTTCCAAGACGGGTTGAAGCGTAGATTAAGGAAACAAACCAAAGCAACAAGATCCCCACAAATGTTACCAACTCAATTGGCACAGACACCAGAAATTGATGACAATGTTTTGGGTAGGAGGTCTTCAAAAACGGCTGACTTTGACCGACAAATTTCGTCGCAAGCTTCTGCTCTCGCTGGTTCGCCTGTCATATCCATCACTAGCCCACATGTTTTCGCTGCAGCCAGCTCTGGTGCCGCAGCTACTAACTTCCAACAACAACCACACAGTACCACTAAGCCAAAACATTATCAAAAACAACATGCCCATTTTGACAAATACGAGAATGAAAGAGCAGATGATGATGCTAATATTCCAGACCCATTGCATTTGACTCGTGATTATCAGCCGCACCACAACTCTGAAGCTGAGGCTGAAGATGTCAGCCGTACCGAATATGATGAAGATGGATTAGATCAAGATGAAAACGGTAATGGCGAAGATGATCACGACGATAACGAAAATGAAAACGATAACGACGACGACGACGGAGCTTCTTTGCTTTCGAATGAAACTTTCACTTTAAGAGAAAGACAAGATGCCATTAATAAGACACATCCTTTCGGTATAAGAATCTGGAAACCAGCCGTGTACAAAAAAGTCAGATCCGTACAGAGAATTGCTGAAGGAGAAATACATTCACAACCTGGTAAACAGGTAAGCTGGCTAGTATGGGCGGGTAATGGTTTATGGACCATTTTATTTGGTACAGTGTTATTCGTGGCATGCTTATTCGCATCTGCATGTTGCCTACTTGCTTTCTGGAGCGATAGTTCTCAGAGATATGGTAGAGTGATGTTCAATCTAGGTGTCTATCTCTTTTTCCCGTTTGGAAGGTATGTAGAATTAGCACATGATGAAAACTATCTGTCCGAAGATGTAGGTCAAGGTAGAAGTATTGCTGATTATCAAAGATGGCAAGCTGGTGATATCGAGCATGGTGGACTATTTTTCGATACAACTGCTTCAAATACTACAGAGACTGAACATGTTTCTTCTAATGTCTCGGCCAATTCTACTCATACTACTGGAACTGGCCCAAGTACTAGACGTGCAGACACAGATGATGCTCATGGCTATGATGATAGCGAAGACGATCCTTTGCTTGGAGGCAAGTCGCCTAGAAGACGTCTTTTCGGAAGAGGACAATGGAATATTGGCAGAGTATTGTTTTACTTCTGGTTCTATGTGTTGATATTGCCTTTGTTGAGTCTGACATCAATTATCTGCTGGTTATTCGTATTCTCAGTTCCTATGGCTAAGGTATCTACTAGCATTCTCTTCCATTTAAGCCGACATCCTCTAGCACTTTCATTCAAACCTGCAAAGCGAAGTCCTCCTGTAGGAACCGGTGATGACAGTCCCATTGGTGCTGATGAGGAAGCTAGAATTATTCTTTGTACTTACCGAGCTTGGGGTCTGAAATACTACAAATATACCATTGATGGTACAAACATTATTATCATTAACCTGATGGCTCCTGTGCTATTTGTAATATTTGATTACTATGTTCTTAACGAACGCTATCATATCGGTGGGTTACTGGGCAGTAATGCCTTTCTTTTTTGCATGAGTTTGCTGTCTATTATTCCTTTGGCTTACTTCATTGGACAAGCTGTTGCCTCACTTTCGGCGCAGACTTCTATGGGCATGGGAGCAGTAATTAATGCATTTTTCTCTACAATTGTAGAGGTTTTCCTATACTCTGTTGCCTTGAGCCAAGGTAAAGGAATGCTAGTGGAAGGTAGTATAATAGGCAGTATATTTGCTGGTATTCTACTACTTCCTGGCTTGTCTATGTGTACTGGTGCCATCAAAAGAAAGACTCAACGATATAACCCGAGATCGGCTGGTGTAACCTCTACAATGCTGGTTTTCGCTGTTGTAGGTGCATTTGCACCAACCGTTTTCTATCAAATATATGGACCCTATGAACTCCAATGCAGTCACTGCTTTCCTAATTCGGAATGCCGACAGTGCCATTTTGAGCAGGCACCTCTAATGGCTGACGAGTTTTACTACAATATTGTGCAACCGTTTAGTATTCTCTGTGCGGTATTGCTATTTATTTCGTATCTTATTGGTCTTTGGTTCACTCTGAGAACACATGCTGCAATGATCTGGGCAACTGTTGGTCAAGAGCATACACAGACACTTATTCCAGCTACAGTACCAGTAGCGAGCACGGGTGCACAGCTGAATAATCCCAATGTTGTTATTGCTTCGCGAAAGCAAAGCGTTCCGACCATCTCAGCAGCAGTGCCAAACACATCGGAAGCAGTCGCTGCGGCGGAAGCAGACGATGGTTCGAATGGCCATGATGCTCCTAATTGGAGTCGTGCAAAGTCCTCCTACATTCTTCTTAGCGCAACTTTGTTGTATGCTATTATCGCGGAGATATTGGTTGGAACAGTTGATGTTGTATTGAAGAATGTCTCGATTAGCCAGAAATTCCTTGGTATTACCATGTTTTCACTTGTTCCTAACAGTACAGAGTTTCTTAATGCCATATCATTTGCTATGAATGGCAATGTGGCTTTAAGTATGGAAATTGGTACTGCTTACGCTCTACAGGTATGCCTTCTTCAAATTCCTGCACTAGTACTTTTCTCGATATTAGTAGTCGATCCAGCAAAACTTATTGGACCCATGAGAGATAGCATGTTTACGCTCATTTTCCCCAGATGGGATGTTACTATGGTAGTCTTATGTGTGTTCCTTTTCAGTTATGTCTATGCGGAAGGAAAGAGCAATTATTTCAAGGGAAGCATCTTAATTCTTGCGTACATCGTGACAATAGCAGGGTTTTTCTTTGCAGATCTTCCATATTTGGTGCCATCATTTGGTGCTTTAAGAACTTCTAGTGGTGGTACAATTGTTAAGGAAGTCTTAGAGCTCTAGTTCTATGATAGATTCTCATTTATATAAAACTCCTAATTTGAACCAATTAATATTTTAATATAGTTATCTAGTATTTACATGATTGTCAGTCAGCTTAAAAAAATCCTGGTCGTTTATTAGACTTCTTTTCGAATCGTCGTCGTACAGCTGCACCCTTGGCATCAATAATGACTTGATCAGCCTTAGCAAGAGCCTCTTGAACTTCTTTCGCACGGTGTTCTCGCGATCTTTCACCCTTTGTAAGTTTGAATTCAATAGAACCTTTAACTGGGGTCTTGGTTTCGTATTTCTCTTCATAGAATTTTTTGTTGTTGCCTAACTTAGGAAGAAGACCTTCGATACCAAATCGATATGCCTGTTTGTACAAGTCACTCTGCTCACGAAGAGAATACTTGGGATCATGCCATCTTTTCGTCACGGGATGCTTATTAGGAAGAAAAGGATTTGCGTCTGCAGCATGCGTAGATGTAGGCTCATCTGAATAAGAAGCAAACGGTGGAGGAGGATATCTTTGGAAAAATTTGGCTACTTTAGGGGGTAAAAGGCCAAATAAAGAGCTTGAGCTATCGGCTTTTATATTCTCTGCAGTTTTTATAAGCTCCCTGGCTAAAGGTATTGCTCTCTGACGAGACATGTTGAGATGTTGGTTTGTGTGAATGAAAAACGAAATTTTCCAATGTAAAATGGGTGGATGTAGAATCTTGAAAAATCGAGGGGTTGGATGATATAATCACTCTTAGTGGGCTTATGTAATCCGGATTTTATTCAATTGTTAATATACGACTTTACCCTTATTTCTTTCCACAATTTTAATATATAGTATAATATTGATATAATCTATAGCTAATTGTTTAATATACATATTTTTTTCTCTTTTGTTGGTGTCTTATTTCTTTTCACTATGACTATTATCATCTATCCTAGGCAACAAGAATATTTTGTCTTAGACCAAATAAATTTCACCGAGACCTTATCTAGAGTCATACCAACATCACCAATCTTTATCAAATGAGAGTAACAAGGTTCCTTAAAAACAGCAGTAGCTCGACAAAAGCTTTTCTGGATAAATATAATAAATATGCCGTGACAACTTACGCACGTCCCGAAATGGTACTTGTCAAAGGTGAAGGATCTTATTTGTGGGACTCTGAAGGTAAAAAGTATATTGACTTCACAGCAGGTATTGCAGTCACTGGGCTTGGACATAGTGAACCAGGAATAGCTGACATCATGGCTGACCAAGCCAAAACATTGATACATGCCAGTAATCTGTATTATAATGATTGGACGCCTAAAATCGGCAAATTGTTGGTCGAAAAGACAAAACAAAGTGGAGCTATGCAAAATGCTTCTCGAGTTTTTTTGTGTAATAGTGGATCAGAAGCCAATGAAGCAGCATTGAAGTTTGCTAGGAAATGGGGAAATCAACAAAACTCATCCAAGACCAAGATTGTTTCTTTTGAAAAATCATTTCATGGTAGAACTTTTGGATCTTTGAGTGCGACTGTCAATCCAAAATATCAAAAACCATTTTTACCCATGTTACCTGGATTTGTACATGGAAAAATCAACGATATTAGTTCTCTGAAGAATCTGGTAGATGATGATACATGTGCTGTGATTATAGAACCTATTCAAGGCGAAGGAGGGGTTAATATAGTGACTGCTGAATTTGCCCAAGCTCTTAGAAAAAGATGTACTGAAGTAGGGGCTTTGTTGATCTACGATGAAATCCAATCAGGTCTATCAAGAACAGGTACACTCTGGGCTCATACTATGTTTGGACCTAATGCTCAGCCTGATATTATTACTATGGCCAAAGCTCTTGGAAATGGGTATCCTGTTGGCGCTACAATGATCACTGAAGAAGTAGAAAGGGTACTTAAAGTTGGCGATCATGGAACTACCTATGGAGGAAACCCACTTGGAGCACGAGTCAGTTGTTATGTTATAGACCAATTGACGAAACCAGAACTTCTTCAAGGTGTTAAAGAAAAGTCCAAGTTGTTTACTCAACGGTTTGCTGAGTTCAAGAGCAAGTATCCTGAGACAGTAATAGAAACACGAGGTCGTGGTTTGATTCTCGGATTACAACTATCTAAAGATCCATCTCCATTGATTGAAACCTGTCGTAAGAATGGTCTCTTAGTCATCACTTGTGGAACACAAACTATCCGGTTTGTACCTGCTTTAAACATCCCTGATGATACTATTAAGCAGGGTTTAGATATACTAGAGAACGCCTTAGCTGAACTATAATAATGCATATATAGACTATAATAAAGTAATGCTTTGAAACTACTACCAATTGGCTCTACCAGCACCTCTTAGTTTATTTCTAAACTTCTCAGAGCTAGCAGACGATATTGGAGGTGTTCGTGAATCGTCTGACAATGACGACGATGTCTTTGAACGATTGGTAAGAGGCCTGAATCTTGCAGCAGAGTCTGTGGATGCGATTTCTGTAGTAGAAGGGGTACTTGTTCGTTGTTCTCGTCGGTTATAAATGTCTTGTAATGAACTACTTGGTGTAGTAGGTGGATTCCTATGAGAATGGGCCGCTGAGTTATAGAAATTTCCATTAGGTTCTGTGATTTCTATACTTAACCATTGAGGCAAACGTTGGCCTTTATTTGTATAATATTTTACCAAAGCAAGGTGGATTACAGTGTCATTAGGGGTACTGCCATCTTCTTCATTCGATGATATGGAGAGATTAGATAAAGCATTGGATGCATTGCCATATTGTGATTTTATACGAGCCCATAATTGTACCATTTTGGTGAGGAATTTTAAGGAGTTTGTTGCTAGATGCGGGGTTGTTAGGAGAGTAAGGAAGGTTGGTTAGTTAAGGCCAACATAAATAAGTGAGGTAATATGAGGTTTATTTCAGGACCCACTTGAGCATAGCAGTAAATCCCTGAGTCTCTCCCACTGACTCACAATAAAAGACTTCCAGCTCAGGCCATCGGTTCCCTTCGGTCACCTGCTGCCTTCACTTGCAGTCTACCTCAGCCGAATATATCTAGCTAGCTAACCCGCTCGCTTCTTTCTTACCTCACCCACCTTTATTGGTCACTCGCTCCTCCACACTCACACAGATCATATTGTAGTGATGGCAGATGCAGAAATAAGCCATGCCAATTCTAACGCTAATACCAACTCCAATACCAATTCTAATTCAAACATCAGAAAGCAAGAATATACTTTGGACCGAGGAATCGTACAAAACTCTACTACTATTTACAATATAAACCCAGCTCAACTTATTGAAAAAATCACCAGAGAACGAATCTATGAATCTCAATATTGGAGATTAGAATGTTTTAATTTGGATGCTGCAACCATTTGTGACAGAGCCGTAGAACTGACTTATATTGGAGGTCAATACTCGAATTTGAGAATCGCTCCATTTCTTGTGATTATATTTAAATTGATTCAACTTCAACCAGATAAGGAAATCATTGAGGAATATATAAAACAACCGGATTTTAAATATTTAAGGGCTATAGGAGCATTTTATGTTCGGTTATTCTTTCCTCCGGCCGAAGTTTATACACTTCTTGAACCATTATTAGCAGATTATAGAAAACTAAGACTTCGAAGTCAATCAGGCGTTAAATTGAGTTATATGGATGAATTTGTTGATTCTTTATTAACAGAGAGAAGAGTATGTGAAACGACACTTCCGAGGTTGCCAAAGAGAATTGTTTTAGAAGATCAAGGACTTTTAGATGTTCGTGAGAATTTGTTAAGTGATGGTGGTGATAGTGGTGATAGTGGTGATGACAATGACAATGATCATACTATTGATAATAACCACACTATTAACCCCAATAAACCTTTGGAAACATAAGACAATTTGTCAAATCTGTATACACTACTTAATGTCAAATCTGTATACACTACTTAATGTCAAAAGACACACTATCAAACATACAATACATCTCAACTTACAATGTCTTTTCGGTAAGGAAAATACCGTAATCCTTCTTAAGTTCGTCCATCAAAGGATACGCAAACTTAGGACTTAAAGGTGCATGTACACCAGGTTCATTAATAGTTCCATTAAGAATTTGTTTACAAGCAACAGCACAAGGGACACCAACAAGCTTAGCCATAGCACTATATCCACCAGGAACACCATTCTCAACAAGAGTAGAGGTTCTGGTTTCAGTAGTACCATCAGCCCATTCGATACCAAACTTATGCTGAAGCATAACCAAGTCACGTTCTTCAGGTCCAAATTGCATCTTCTCTTCCAAAGTAGCACAAAGAGTATCCAAAGGGTTTTCTTTAGGAGTGATTTTTTCATCAGAAAAGAGTCCAAGCCATTTAAATCCTGCCAAGATTCGTTCCTTATCTTGTTCATCCTTGAATTGAGTCTTTGAAACAATAGCAGCAATCAAATCCTTTTCTTCAGATGATTCGATACCCAGTAATTGAGCAAGAGCATATTTCCAAGCAATAGGTTTGGTCAAGAATTCTTTCTTATCTTCTTTCAAAAAACCAATGTCAACAAGAGCTTTGATAAATTCAGGGAATCCTTGATATCGAAGTGTACCACGAATAACTTCCTTAGCTTCAGGGATATTGTATAACTCCTTATAAGTAGTGGAATCTCGATTAGGATAACAAACAAAACTATAACCAGGGTAGATGAAATAAGGCTTGGCAGCTTTCATTAAACCTTCCGAGGTAACTTGGACAATGTCACCATTTTGCCAATATTTAGCAGGATTAGTCAAAGCCAATAAAACACCTCGACTTGACCAAGAAAACTTATAACCAAGGGGATTATCAGAGTCTTCAGGAGCGGGCAAACCACCACAGTAAGAAAGAAATGAAATTATCTTACCGCCTTTTTTGTGGACTTCATCAATAGTCTTGACAGCATACAAGTGATCGATACCAGGGTCTAAGCCGATTTCATTGAAAACAATGATTCCAGCTTTCTTAACTTCAGGTTCAAGTTTTTTCATAGCATCAGAAGCATAAGAGGTAGTCACGACATTAACCTTGTTTCGAATAGCACTCTTAATTACATCAGTATGATAAATATAAGGAATCAAAGAGATGACTAAATCTTTACCTTTGACTTGCGCATCTAAAGCTTCAGGATTTTGAACATCGACAGAAACGGCTTTAGCAGAAGTTCCAGCCAAAAGTTTAGCTTTTTCCAAAGTTCGACAACCTTGTATTAGTATGTGATTTTTTGAGATTTATCAGTGATTTTTTTGAAATGTTTATCAATGGTTTTATCAGTGTTTATCAGTGGTTTATCAGTGTCTTTATCAATGATTTATTTGTGTCTTTCTCAATGATTTATCAGTGTCTTTATCAATAATTTTCCCTGATTTCCCCTGATTTCAACAAAAACTTCAGTCTTCATCTACCATTACCACAATGACTAACGAATATACTCACCAACTGTAAGTTCTACACCAGGTAAAGAAGAAAGAATATCCACAGTAGGCTTAGCCACGAAACCAGATCCAAGAAGAAGAACTTTTCTGAAAATATTGTTAGATTTTATTAATGTTTGGAGCATTTTTTGAGCTTTTATTCTTTTGCTACTTACTGAGTCATTTTGAAATTGTATGGTGAGAAAAGAAGTTTTATTTATTGAAAGCTTTCTGGTTAAAATTGTAGAGTCATCTTTCGGACTTGATCTCGGACTTGTAAAACTAACGACATCATAGCTATGACTCTTTCAAATCGATTTCCATAATTAATAATATAGATTGAATTATATGATGAAATAATTGAGATATATTACGACATTGAGTTTTATATGGTGGTGGTCGACGATTATAATGGTTATTGATGATTTTTGATAGGTTTAAGCGATAAGGGCTCGTATTTTCCAGTATAAAAAACTATGAAAAAAGAATTCAAACAGATGTGCCAATATAAATATATATATAAATATAAGTACAAATATAAGTATAAACACAAGATTAAGATAAATATTCAAATTCTGTTATAAACCTTTCTCCCTCAGTTGAACAATGATTCAAATATTGTAATTGTCAATGATATACATATCATATCTAAGATATATAATATATACATCATATCTAAGATAAATAATATAAACACAAATGCTGCTCCTACTCTTTACTTACTTGTAAGCTAGCAATAATTTTAAAACCCTCGACCAGGTCTACCTCTACCTCTTCCTCTAAATCCTCCTCTTCCTCTAGGAGCTCCTCCTGAAGATCCTGTACCACCACCAGTACCAGTACCAATCGTAGGAGGCGGGGGTCGTTTGCCGGTAAGTTTCGGTGTATCATCTATTAATAGAGTATCTAACGGTAATGAATCGGGTAAAATATAATATCGGATATTGTTTCCTCGAATGTTAATATACTCCATAGATATTGGATCTCTGTTTTTTATAGTCATTTTAACACCTCTTAATGTCGTGTTCATATTTGGTGATACCGATACAACTGTACCAGACACAATGGTTCCTTATGTTAATAAAAATGTAGAATATATGTCATGATATCATAATTATCATGTTGATGCTTCTTACTTACCATTTTTCAATTCTATCTGTACGGACTCAGAAGTCAATTTCATCAAAAACCTATAACAAATTAGTATCGGAATATATAAGTGATATAAACGCCTTTACAAAACACTTACCTGACCAACTTCATTTTTGCAAGATTTCAATGCTAATGTACAAGCTTAAGATACTGAGGTGGAAAAGATCTTCACCTTATTTATTCCTCTATATATCCAAAGTTCAAAGGCAAAGGCAAAACTCACAATTGAAAAATATTGGTGGAGTTACCCGGCCTCCACGGTCAACAGTTTGCCTATGTTTATTCATTCAATACTTGGTGGTTCCGACGCGACATTTTCCATGTTCCCATTCTTCACATAAACAAGCAAACAACAGCATATCACAACATCAAGGAATTACATAAAATATGACTAACATTACATTGAAAAGTCGTGGTGGTAAAATCAAAAAGTTGCCAGAATCATTGAATATCGGGGAGTTTGATACAGTGGCAGAAATCAAGGATTTGATTTCTGAGGAAACGGATATTGACGTACAACGATTAAATATTGCTATTCCTTTAGCTGATCGAGGTAGTAAAGCTACTACTGCAAATCCCACTGGTAAAAAAGCTTATCAATTACTTTCTGATAATGAACAGATTGGCAATTACTCACCAGATTTAATTCTCGTCAAAGACCTCGGCCCTCAGGTTTCTTGGCGATTGGTATATTTTATTGAATACTTATCTCCTCTGATTATTCATCCTCTTGTTTTTATCTTTTCTAATAAGATTTATGGTGAAGAGTTTGAGCATACAGGTGAGCAGGTCTTGGTGTTTGGTTTGATCTTAGCCCATTTCTTTAAACGTGAATATGAGACATTGTTGATTCATAAGTTTTCAAAAGCTACTATGCCATTGAAGAATCTGTTTAGGAATACTCTTTATTATTTGCTGTTCTCTGGCATTAATCTTTCAATATTCCTCTACGCCCCTGAATCATGGAATTATTCTTCCAATCCATGGAAACGTTATCTTTTTGGAGGTTTTTTCCAATTGCCCCCATTAGTGCCTCAGATCTTGGCTATTGTTTGGTTAGTTGCGGAACTTTGCAATTTCCGTTGTCACGTGATCCTCTCTGATCTTAGAACCCCAGGTTCCACCAAGAGATATATTCCCCACGGATTTGCTTTCGAATATGTCAGTTGTCCTAACTACTTTTTCGAAACTATTTCATGGTTGGCACTTGCTTTAATAACCCAGAATTGGGCTGTTTATCTATTTACAATAGTTGCAACCTTGCAGATGTTTCAATGGGCTGTTCAAAGACACCGACGATATCGAAAGGAGTTCAAATCTTATCCAAAAGATCGAAAGATCTATTTCCCCTTTTTGTTGTAAAATCATATGAGGGTTTTCTCCTGACAATGGGTACAATAAACTATATCATTAAGAGTGTATGATTCATGATAGCCAATAAATATGAAAGGATATATATTTTATTTATAGCCAAAATAGATAGACTCTTGGGTGCGGCTTTCAGTTTCGGTAGTAATTCCCGTGCTAGCTAGAATAGTCGACAGCGAAAAATGGTACCTGGACCCCCGCCGCCGAGTGTTACTACATTCTAAACCGAGTCAAACCACTTAATCATACTAGTTTTTGATATCTTCTTTTTATTGTGTCTTGTGAGACTAAATTTCTCCAACACATAGAATGTCCAAAGCTGAATTGGTTTTCCCCGTTCAAAAGCCTCTTGTATTAGGTGAAGCATGTATATATCGCCCTGAAGATAGAACCTTGCATTACGTCGATTGTCTGAACGAACCCGCTCAGATACATATCTTGAGCTTGGACAATAATGGAAATGCTCTTCATCCTAGTAAAGTAACCAGACCAAGTGCGAATGCTCCTAAAAACACATCTCAACCGGGTTTGAGAGTACTTGATCTGATCGATAGTGTCTCGGTGGCTCAATTTCGGGAAAATGTACCCGGATCTTACATCTGCTTGTATTATCAAGGGTTTGGTTTCCTTGATGAACAGACTGGTAGACTTGATATGATTAAAGAGGTAATTCCTGCTGCTGACCGAAAAATCCGCCGAATGAATGATGGTGCTGTTGATCCTTACGGCAAGTTTTGGGGTGGTGAAATCGACATATATGCCCTTGGATTAGGTGCTGGTAATACTCCTGAAGGTTACAAACCAATTGGTAGGTTATGGAGATATGATCCGGATGGTTCAGTACACGAAATGGATGACGGGTTTGTTTGTAGTAATGGCCTAGCCTGGACAATGGATAAAAAACTGATGTTCTTGAACGATTCAGCTGGTCAGAAGATATGGAGATACTCTTTCTCCTCAGACAGCAAGATATCAGATAAAACTTTGATCAAAGATTACTCTGGAACAAAATTTGAGCCAGACGGAATGTGTATTGATATTGAAGATAACATTTACGTGGCTTTATATGCTGCTAATCGAGTACAGAAGTTAGATAAGAACGGCAACATGCTTGCAGAATACCCCATTCCAGCTCATGCTGTAACTTGTCCCTGTTGGGGAGGAGTAGAGAACAATATTCTCTATGTTACCTCTGGCTATTACGAATCTGGTGATATTGAAATTGAAGGCGGGCAGGTGTACAAGTTGGAGATTTTCGGTGTAAAAGGACAAACGAAATACCGATTTAAAGGTTAGAAGTTATAGATATTATAATGATAGACAAAGTTTCTTATTATTGAGTGTTCAGTATACATATGGTGAAGAAGAACAACAAAAAAAACGACACTGTCGCTTGTTAGTTGAGTGAGTGTAAGAGTATACCTAAACCGATATACAATGAGGAAAAAAAGATATTAGTCATTAAGAAGAAAACTGACATCCTGTTTATGCACCCTGCGCAAGTGCCGTGTCAGTCCGTCTTTCCTTGGAAATGACTTCTGACAAACAGGATACGGGCATTTATGGCCAACAGTGTGTTGGCACAACGCATGCCTTTTCCATTGACTCTTGCGCTCAAAGCCGATGATACTCCATGGGCAGTTTCTTTGTGTGCATAAATATGGCCTAACGATTCGATATGCGTCTAGATGATGTGAAAACTCCAACAGATTACTGAACTTGAGAGAGCAGTGTGAACAATTATGGGCACCCTTCTTGCCCTGAATACACTTTTCATACATATCATTGCTTTCCATGACTTTTGCAACAACTGATTGATAAGCAGAAAACTTTATCTTTGCAGCCTCAGCTTCTACAGTTTTCAAGAGCTCGGCCACTTTCTTCCCGGATATTCTGCTAGGACCTTGAAGGGTATCCTTAACTGCTTGAACTATAGCTAAGTATTCTTTGTCATACTCTTCATTAGGTGATTGTCGTCCAATGCTTCGATGACAATCATCATCATCATCATCATCATCATCATCATTGCCATCATCATCACTTTGTTCGTCGTCGCGAAGTAATCTCTTGTAATCGCGATTTTCCGTTTCAGTCTGCTTAGTTGCCATCTCCAGATACTTTACATCATGATCCGCATTTTCAAAGGGATTTGAAAGAGGTTCTCTAGATGTATGATGATGATGAAGTATTTGATGGTCCTGTTCCGTCTCAAAAGGTGTCATACTAGATTCACTGCCAACAGAAGTACCTATACTAGACGCAGATACAGAGTCCACAGAGGCAGTGAAGCCCAGGGTGATTCTTGGAATAATCTGTTCATATGGTGGCACTGAGTCACAGTTGCATGTTACGCCAGAATCAGAAAGTGATCTAGCCGCTTTGTCAAGACGAATAGGTTCGTCCATTTCATCATCAACAATGATGGTGATTTTCTGGCCATGAATGAGAAGATCCTGAGATATGACCATACGGCTGTTTTCAGAGTCGTACTTTATCGCGCCGACTTTGTGAGGGTTGAATCGAATTGTTACATTTGAAGGTCCGTTGTAAAGCTGCTGATCCTTCTCGCAAGCAAAAGGGTACTTATAAACAATTTCAGGGCCAGCACAGGTATCCAAGCCATGAACATCATTATTTTCATGATGCTGCTGATGGTTTAAAGGGTTCAAAAATACCCCTGATTCTGGTGATCCAATAGACTGTTTATCTGCTAGTTCCTGTTTATCCCTGATAATATTAGCTATGGTAGATGGAAAAACAGCTGGAGCAGATGTTGACCTTGATTTGTGCTGAAATCTAAGCACATCACTATCTGAAGGTACTGTATGGTGGAATTTGAGATCATCTCTGTGGTACTTTTCTGCATATTGCTGCTTGATCATCACAGCTGTAAGTGAGGGATCGATCGAAGATTCCAAATCGGTTGAAGTGCAGGTGGTTGCAGAGGGCAGTGAGCCCGGCGAGAGCTGCTCATCATTATAGTGATGTTGACCGTAATTTACTGTCAAATCATTGTTCTTGTAGAAATTCAGGTGGTTGCTGGTTTTATTATCCTCATCGTCTTGTTTAACAAGTGTAGCTGAATCGTCGTCCATATGCCTTTTATAAGATTGTAAGTATTCCCTATCTGAAGGGATCGCCGATCCCCCACCACCACCACCACCACCACTTGCATCGCTTTCAAGATAGTCTAGCTTCCGTTTTAAGCTGGCTGTTAACGGTGTTGTGGAGATACTGCCACTTCCGAATGGCCAATTCCAGGATGTGGATAAAGGTGATGTAGGAGTGAAATTCAAAATCTGGCAGAGGGGCCCCTGCACCGCAGCAGATGGTGTGGTAGCAGTCGTCGGAGTAATACTCAAACATGAGGCTTTTGTTTTAAGTCTCTTAAATTCAGTGAAATCTGACCATTTTTCAATTGCAGAAACATTCAGCAATGGACTTGGCCTTTTTTTTTCTACCATTTTCTTTTCTAATTTGGTTATCCTCTATGCGCGGAAAAAAACAGGGACGGATGTTCACACACAAAGCGCAAAAAATAAAAAGCAAAGAGTGATGTCAAAAGCTGGAAAAAGAAAAGATGATATCAAAGCAGCGGCATCAGCTGCACGGAAGAAACAACGGCAGAAATGAGTTATCACAAAGACAACGGTATGTTAAAGAATGAAAATGTGAGATGTCCGAAAAAGAATGGCAAACAAATGTGTATGTGGTAAGGAAACATACTTATATACCAGTTCAAAAGAAACAACTGGTTTACCGATCAACGAGATTCACTTGATAAGCAGCAGACCTGCGCGATCTGGGAAACAAGAAAAAGAAATTTAAGCTAAACCCAATGAAGAAATCGACAAATACTCTTAGGGTCCAATCTTCTACTACTAAGTCTTGTTCACGACTCAGGTCTCGGCTTCGAAGAGGCCTTTGAATGCCAAGTGGGTATGTAATATCTGATTACAATGATCTATAGCCCAGTGCAAAATCCAATAATAATAATGATAATGAAAATGAAAATGATGATGATGATGATGAAGCAGAGGCCTCTGATTGAATGCGGATAATGCGAGAGTGGTTAAGCTGTTGCCGATCATAGCCTCATTTCGGGTTTGAGGCACCATGGTTTGCCAGAAACGGCTCTGTTCCTCTTCAACAATAGAGCCATGCAAATAGGAATTAGAATCGTTAATCACAGCTTTTTTTATGATTCTTGTAGATTATAAACAATGTCCTATACATTAATGGTACACCCCCCCCACTTTCCACGATTTGACATCACGATCACGGCATTTCCCCTCCATAAGATGAACTGCCACAATGAAATAAATCACGTTGCATAGGTAGTTTTTCTGTTTTTGAGACAACATTCGCACTAAATTCATTGATATTGACAATTGGTTTAGACCAACTGAGATCTCTAGTTTGAATTACTCGCACTTATTTCAAAAAACACTTGCCTCGAACTGATTTGACTTGTCACCGCGATTGTTTCAGGAAGCCGTACATGAAAGAAAAAGATCTGCTGCATGGTTTGCAACCACATTACCATTCTGTCATCCAAATTAAGAGACTATTTGCGACAATCCTTGACAACTGTGATTCGATTATTCATGATCGATACTCTTTCTTCAAAGTGATCTTATGCAGAAGTACAGAATAGTGAATACGGCATCTATTCTGCCGGATGGTTGATTGAAGATCTATAAACCCTAGGCATACATACCAAGAGATTTCAATGGTTTTTGCTAATAACTGCTGATCGCCGTATCACTGCATATGAAACAGCGCGATGCATAGGCACCAATAAATATAGCCATAGTCATAATCGACACTAGAGCGGATCGTCGTAGCCCAACATGCTGATCCGTCAGAAGGGACTTGCCTATTTCACTTCAAGAGGTAGCAGTGAGTTCATGCATGTCTCTAAACAAGGTTCGAGCAATCATAATAATGATCATGATGACGATTGAATTTTACGTCCTAGGCTCGAGCAAGTTTTCTTATCCAATACAAACTAGAATAAATTGTTCTCCTATATAGCAGATACCCATATTATAGATGTAATAGGTATAATACTCGCATATCATTGGTAATTTTGTTTTGGTCAATGGCTTCACATATCATGCCCTTACCTTATTTCGGGCGTTATCCTGTGAAATTTAGGTTGAAGTTTGGTGGTGGGGGGCGGCGACAGTCTAATGTCGATGTCGATTGTCGCTTGTCCCCACAGGCGACTAACCCTATTTGGTATAAAGAGCCTCTGATCGTACACACTTGTTATCGGGACAGGAAAGATAATAACATTATTCGTATACTTCGCTGAAATGCTAGTGGGGTGAGATTTTCTCGGCAATAGACACAATGTCGTTTTTAGTTAGGCAAATTGTTTATCCCAAACTATTTATCGGCACCTTTCTTCTCTCTCAGATCCTCTTATCTCAATATGGCCGGGACGCTTCTAATATTTTGGACTTGAAGAAATGAAAGACATGATAGGCATGGACAAAACGTCTATTAGGTTATCTAGGTCGTTGACTCGGTTCGGTTAAAGCCTCTTTAACCGCTAGTCTCTTCGTAGACCGACTTGGTGTTGCATACGACACGAACGCCTTTCGCATCACCCCGCTTTTGGTTAATGGCTTGGCACCATATCCGTATAACTAATACGGCAATGAATGTCTCACTATGTGCACAGCACACAAATACCAGAAAAATATTATTTTCCAAGTATAGATGTCTCAGTAATACTTTGCTATCGTATCACGATAAAGAAAACGTGCCATAGCCGTATCCACCAGGGATTGGCCGTTCACCCAAACCCATACGTATGTTATGTGTGGTGTGAACAACTCATGTCAGACCTTAGTATCATAATGCTATACTTTCATCCTGATCTGGTTGCTGCTGCTGTTGTTGTTGTTGTTGTCGTTGTTGTTATTGCCGCAATAGATAGTAGCATGATATCAGGCAGTATATGACCGCTGTCCAAAAATATAGCAAAAGGATGATACGATCTTCCGTTTAAGACAGTGGTCTTCGCTGATCTCGTTTACTCACTGAAATACCTCGGCCACATTTATCACTAGCTGAGCCGCAGATCCACCACCCACCTACCATTGGGATAGGCTCTTTATGGTCAACGACCTCTCTTTTTTAATACCAGGCCTAGTGAGTGCTGTCAGTCCTTACTAGGCACTAAAAAGGAAGTGAAAGCTAAAACATGAATCGTGTAATAGGTAAGCCTATGTGGGTGGTTTTATTAAGTAAGCTGTTACAATTACGGCCGGTTCAAGTCTCACGGACCAACTTGAATCAAGAAAAATAGATTTTTGCCATGTTTGTTTTACCAAAGACGGCCGCCCAGCTGGGACCCCACTCATTGATAGGATTTTCATTCTCGTATGATATTTGGTACTTATTGTAGCTTAAAATCGAAACGGGCTATTTACCAAACATTTTTAAAGCTTTAGGCTACCTAGCTTAAGCATATGTATCTATCTACGTTTCTATATAAATATCTGGAGCATATTCTTATGCGTTATGAAGTGCCAAGGCGGTCTTACTGTTATTGGGACGGCTCCCGTCCGTGTTTCAGATATTGGTAACAGCGCTTCTCATCACTGCTTGAAAGGGAACCTTAGTTGCTTCAATATTTCCTCATTGGTTCCTAAAGGAATTTTGCTTTACATAGTATTAATCATTTGTGTCTGTTATTTAGGTAGATATGACCAAATAAGAGGTCTGTCGCTAGAAAATTATAGAAAGTCTGCAAATATGATTCATTTAAATCAAAAACGCAAGTCTATGCTTCTTGCTGACTCGTGCTTAATGTCACTCCGTTTCTGGGTCCATTTGCGTCAGCCTTCGGCGGGTCTCTCCCGTAGTTGCTTTTTATTATGTTTTCGTTAATAGTCAGCCTTCAGTATTCCATTCGTTCAATCTGAGACTGGCTCCACCAATCAACTTTTCATTTGCACTCAAATTCCCAAACGAGCTGTTGCTTACTTCTCTTGATGTGTTTGGTGAACTTCACTGTGATTTTTATATACTCCTTATTAGGGCTTAGAGGTCCATTTATAAGGAAATGCCATGGTCGGACAATTGATCCATTTTCAACAGCACCGGAATAATTTCCTTCAATGAAAGAACCTTCAGATCCCGGTGGTTTTTAACACGCAGGGGAAGATAGACACGATCGCGAAACGCCCACGACTAGATGCAACGCGAGGCTCGGGTTCCGTGAAAAAACTCCTCGGCATCTGGAAATGATCGGCTTAGATCGGCATTTTTTTAGGTAATCTTTGGGTTCTTTATTTCTCTGCATTTGTAGATTTCATTTTTGTTCTTTTATAATTTCCTTTTACGGCCGTATAACGGGTCGACACTCTCATGTCTCAATATGTCATGTCTCCCCTATTATTGGCCCAGAAAAAAGATCAGACTATAATGACCGGCGGCAGGAATTCAACCCAATGGAGATGGCTGGTGTCTATTAAAAATAATATTGTGGGCTCATAAAAGTTTGTTTGTCAACCAGTTTTCTATTGTTATCTGATAGCCGTATGTCGAAAACGGTTTAACTGTAGTGTTTATTTAGTAGAGCAGCAAATACCCAATCTGGCATAGTCTAAAGCAGGATTTCTCTAAATGGTAATTAACACGGGTAGCTGCATAACTGGCGTCTATGAAGCAAAGCCTAGAGGCTGCGTAAACTAGAATATCCACGCGGCCTTTTTCGGTATAATGGACAAGAAATTCATGATCCTCAAGAATGCTGAAAAACAGAGTTAATATAACATTCTTTTCGTTAAGAATAATGTCACGGTGTTTATGACCGACCGATGGGCTATGTTTTAAACTATTAGCGGCTGTCAAATAGAGATGTATGTAGCTTGCCCACTGCCCGCACAAATTTAAATATGTAAAAGTGAGTAGATTCAGCCGCCGTTAACTCTGCAGAATTGCTTTTTGGTTGCACTTCTTGTTTTGTTACTCCGTAATATTTTCTTTTTGCATGCTGTCCCCACTTTGCCAACGCGGTTTCAGATCAGCCTCGAGATCTCAATCGCCATTCAACACAGATTCTATCGTGAAATTTTGATAGTAGCCAACGGCTTTGGAACCAGGGGAATTCTCCTCTCCTATTGAAGGGCGTATGCATGTAAACTTTAGTACCCTGTGATCTTGATGCAGCGGCAATGGACTGCAGTTGCGCGAGTGGAAATATGAAACTTTCTGGGAAAAAGTAACTATGAAATGCTTAAAGAGAATCTACAGGTACATTAGCTTCAATAGACAACAACAGAAACCTATTTTGAGACACTCCCCGAACGGCATTTGCAGCCCTTTGAACATATATGACTACTAAATTCAGACGTGTCCTTACTTGTGTTCAATGTATTGTTTTTAGGCGCCATACATTTGATAAACTAAATATTGTTTATGAATCTATACTGTAGCCTATTATTGTGTCCTTAATTCTGCTTTAAATACAAGCATAAGAGGACAATCGATTTTCTCTAATCTTTTTGTATTTGTGCAAATAAAGCTCTTCAATTTTCCTCGAAGATTGTGAAAATACTTCCATTCTGAAAGAAGGTTTCTGCTGGGTTCTATCTATAGTTAGGCGTAACCAGTTCAAAATATATAAAAACAGCTAGCGAGTTCAGTACTAACACCTTACTATTCCAGTATTTGATATCACATACCAGATATAATATCTTTGTTATATTGTCAAAAAAGTTCCGGTTTTGATCTAATATTAGGACACAAGAAGCGTCTCTGTTTTCAATCTCAATTGGATACTATAATATTGTCAACAGCTTAGAGTGCATTTTGAAGAATCCAGTTTTCTTTGTCTTTTGATTAGGCGGGTCCCCACACTTCTAACGCAACATTCGTTATTGTCTCTCTTACTGCTTTATATTTCACTTTCTTTTTTCTTTTTTTTCTTTTGACAACTGGTTCGTTGTGGTGGAGATACGAGCCTGCGTATCATCTTACTGACCTTTCTAAGCAGTACACATTTCGCAGCCGAATCATTTATCTACCCGTTATCCTCTTTTAACGTCTTTAGAATTTTGCTTTCACCTTTGCAAAATTTGGATTTCTTCAGATTATTTCACTAAAGAAAAAGCTTTTTTCTGTTTGATATTTGGTTGTAATCCTTCTGTATTCAAGTTCAAACCTTGCACAGATAAACTCTTACCATATCCGGCTAGTTGACGGGAAGACAGATCTGGGTATTTTAAAGACCATATTCGAAGTTTAAATTTCAAAAAAATCGAGAAATAGACATATCAAAGAAGGTTCTGTTTCTTCCTATTATTTGCTTCCACACTTATAATATTCTAATTTATTTTTGATTATTCAGGTGTCTTTCGTTTCTTACTTTTTTGAAAGCGCATAGCAACGGGTAAAATCAACAACCTGAGTAAATTTACTTATAACAAGAAGTTATCCGGGGAAAAGATTTGGACGCATAATAGAGACAAATTAGATACATTTCATTATTACCTGTTCGAGTGGCTAAGCTTTGTTGAATCTCTTTCTGTTGTTAAACTATTCTTTTGAGCATCTAGAACTGAGACTAGCAACTAAAACACAATATAAAACACCCAGAATCGATTGTGCGAAACTATAATAAGATTTCACATCTTACTCTGAACCTCTGAAATAATTTCTGTTGGTTTTTGGTGCTCAATTGCTTGCTTCCAAGCCCTGATAGTCGTTAGTGCACCAACCTGAACCAGGTTTAGTGAAAGCTGATTCTAAACGGTAAAGTTTCCACTCAGGAAATAAATCTGAAAAAAGGTGCATAATTCCTGTAACTAGGGCATGTCCGTATGAACATCGATAGAATATTAAATTCTGCAGATGAGAGCAGAAAAGGCGACGAGAAGGTACAACCTGAGTCGGTTAAAGAAATCGCTACTTTTCAACCGGACCCTGCCGCCAATACGAAAACCACTTCGGATTCTGTGCATACTATAAAAGCTTTATCAACTGGTTCTGTGGATAATAATCCCCATGGTGCTCTATCAAATGCACAGCATGGTAGTCATTCTATTGAAGAAGCAAATGCTGATTACAAAACTAAGGGGAAACATAAGCAACAAGCTAAAAGGAAATCTATACTGATTGACGATTCCTTACAGCAAAGTGATTTCCAAGAATCTCGTTCCAATCAAAGCATTCCTTCTACTAGGCATCGCAGAAAATCTATACCCCAGTTACTTGATACTGTACAAATTTCGCGGCCTTCTTATGCAATTGGTTCTACTGATATATCAGTAGCTTCTTCTTCTTTTTCTTCAAAAGCAAGTATTCAACCAGTTTCACCTGCTTTGGATTCCTCAAGCTCTCTTCCGTCTAATAATACTGCATTCGCTCCATCTCCTGTACAACCATCTGCATCATACAATCATCCGACCACAATTGATACTGCTACTAATATAACATCGCCTGCTAATGTGGATCTGCCTTCTGAAAATACATCTGCCTCGACCAATACGCCTCAAGATGGATCTGACCTGGACCTGAAACTAGATTCATTCGACGGTCAGACTTCTAAAAGAAACGTCAAGTCTAAACGATCCAAGGCCAAAAATACGCAATGGACTATTGAAGAAGATCGCAAACTTGTTGATCTTGTGTTATCTACTTTGCCAACCCAGGACTTTGGCGAGTACTCGAGGTATCTAAACAAAAGGGATGCCAATACAGTCCGGTATCGCTGGAAAGTCTTAGTTCGAAGGGCCAAAGGTGAAGGCAATATCTAAACTGCCTTATATACACTCGCCTGCATAATGTATGATACTCCTACTCAGCATTGCATGGTAAAAGTAAAAAATAAATAAATAAATTTCGAGTTTTGCATCTTCTCTTTTTAGTTTGCTAATAAGGTTCTGTCGTCAAACGAGCGCCGGCTTTTAAAGTTAATGCACCACCGGATTTAACTCTGAAGTAGAGCATGAAGTTGCTTCTTCTACTCTTTGCTTTTTCTCAATCTAATAATGCGGAGATGAGATACGGCTCTATACAAAAGTTAAAAGGATGTGCACGATTTCTAAGTTATAGTTCATTGTCTTGTTTCACATCTTAGCAAGACAGATGGCAGGGAAAATGTCTTCAACAAGAATAACCTATTAAAATCGATTAAAAATAAAATCACTACAGTCTTGTATTTTTTGTAATTATTTTGGAGGGTTTTAAAGGACAAGAAACAAATGAAAAACTGGTTTAGATCTCCTTGAGGGTCTTGCCGAGAGTGTCAAGCAATACATCTGCATGTTTCTCATTGAAGGTTAAGGTGGGTCGAAGTCTGATAGCATTAGCGCCACAGCCTCCAATGTTAACACCATTAGCACGTGTAGTTAGCACAAACTTATCTCGAGCTGCACCAGTAGGCAGATTCCATGCAATGTATGTACCGGTACCCTTACCTCGGAGATTAGAGATTTTATCCTCATGACCTTGGAACAATGAGTCTAACCCATTGTACAAATAATCACCAACTGCAGCTGTCTTTGAAACCAAATCATGCTTGATGACCTCCTTGAAAATGGTACCAGCGATTAAAGCTCGAGCAGGGTCGCCACACCACGTGTTGAACTGTCTGTAAGGTAATGAAGGTCTCAGTTCGGAGTTTCCAAAGAAGAAACCGGCAGCCTGAGCCTTCTTACTGAAAGTGACCATATCAGGAGGGGAAGTAAGGTTCCAGTGTTCGTGAGCCCACATCTTACC
Source organism: Daia tannicola (assembly GCA_030569095.1). Lineage (NCBI taxonomy): Eukaryota > Fungi > Ascomycota > Dipodascomycetes > Dipodascales > Trichomonascaceae > Daia > Daia tannicola. The sequence continues at coordinate 924,257 of JAJMJQ010000002.1, forward strand.
AGTAGCAGCCACACCAGTCTGCACTTCATCGACAATCATTAGAACGCCATGTTTCTTGGTGATATCACGAATACCTTGGAAGAACTGAGCTGAGGCATGGTTGTCACCGCCTTCAGATTGAATAGGTTCGACAATGATAGCAGCAACTTGTTTAGGGTTGTGCGTGATAACACGCTCAAACTCGTATAGACATCGCGCTTCTTCTTCCGCATTCTCTGTAGCATATTGTTCAAGAGGATACTGGAGCTTAGGGAATGGGGCAGTGGGCCAATCAAAAGCAGGGATATCCATTTTGTGGATAGGCTTGGATCTGGTGGTGGAAAGAGAACCAAACAGTCGACCATGGAAGCCATTGTCGAATGAAAGAATAGTCATTTCAGAAGATCCAGGCGCAGAGTTCTTCATAACGGAAGCAAGTTCCTCTGCAGTGTATCCCCTGCCAGATCTCTTCTTCTCGGCTTGGTAAATAAAAGCAGCCTTGTAAGCACACTCGTTTGCATCAGATCCAGATAAAGCGGTCCATACTTGGTCCAAACCAGGGGGGGCACCAGCAATGAGGCCATCTTCCAAAACCTTTCTATAATAAGAAGCAGGGAAGTTACCGCTAGCAGGTCGACTAACCAAAGCATGTACCATATCTTTAGATTGAGCGGTCTTGATAAGCTCAGGGTTATTGTAACCGAGAGCAATAGAAGATATCTGCTGATAGACATCAAGCAACTTATTACCATCAGCATCTACAATGTAGTTACCAATAGACTTGTCATAATCTACCATGAAATAGGCAGCCTTTGTGTCGAAAACATCGTTCAACTCATCAAGTTCTTTCTTGGATTCAGGGCCAGGGATTGCTGTCTTAACAACTGGGGCAGTAGGTTCCTGAGGATAGTATACTTCGGCAGCAGTAGCCATACCTCTTACAGCTGTTGATCTGCTAATAGCAGCCTTAGCATTGAAGCCTTTAGCCAAGGTTCTAAGCATTTCAAGTGCAGAGAGGGAAGTGTGCGAAATATATTCAGTGAACTTAAAAGCAACCCACCAGGCTGCGTTGTTCGTGATTTATATAGAAGTCGGGGAACTTAATGGTGCGGTGAGACCCACTTTTAGCCGCCCTAAAATGGAAGGACGGCCCCCTCGCTTCATGCTAAACAGGCGGCTAAATATGATCTTTGTCACTGGCACCATACCTCAACGGAAGTTACATCCGAGCTAGGTAGACAGACAACATGGGACTCTCCGCTGAGGGCAAATGTTACCGAAATTCTATATTACTCCACTTTGAAAAATTTAAGCGCTGTGTGGTTGTTGTTCAGATTCTCCCATGCCCTTCACTTAGGCGGATTCCTCGTGGTCTAGGCCTAAAAAGGCAAGTGCTTATCTCTCTACAACTGGCCGGGTCGTCCGTTTCCAAAATAGGCATATCATGAAATAGTTTAAATATCAGTCACGAACTATTTATAAGTAAAAATACAAATGCTGGTTAAATGAAAGTGACACTTTTCAACTATAACAATCAGAATGTATAGTCCTCGTCATCACCTAGCTCTATGTCAGCCGCCACATCATCGACTTTCTGTTTTTTTGTAGGAGGTTCAGGAGTGTTCTCAGTAGATATATCCATAAGCAAAGAATCATCAGGCAAGGAGTCTGCTACGGCAGAATTCTCACCCTCCGATTCCTTCGCTTTTCTTTTGGCTTCACGCTTAGCTAGAATTTTCGTAAGAACTTTGGCCATGTAGTCTTTAATAAACTTCTTAACCTTAGATTTACGGTGATCAGTAAGTTCAGAGGGATTCTTGACTTCATTGCCCATCTTCATTTCCTTCTCAACAAGGGTATGCACAATCTCTCGTGAAATTTTCTTTACGGCTTCATGACCAATTTCCTTCTCATATCTGCTGACGATATTGGGCACATATTTGGCAAACGTTTTCGTCAACAGTTTTTCTACAGATTCGCTGCTTGGTCTGTGCTGCTGCTTTGTTCGGTTCGCTTTTTCTTTTTCTTTTTCTTTCTCCTTCTTCTTTTCATCCTTGTTATTAGACATGTCTTGATGAGCAATATGTCCGTTTCCTTCTACTTCGTTCTCAGCCAATAAAGATATAGATTTACTCGCTGCTTCAATAATTTTTTGCACATTCTCTTGTAACTTAACACGGTCTAGGTTCTGCTTTTGCGCCTCTTTCTTTTCCAATTCCAGCGCTTTGATAGCTTCACTTCCAGGCCATTCCCACATAGTCAATGTACGATCATCATTGAAATAATACGATTTCCCGTTCTGTGAAACGGCTGAATGCCAACCTTTAGGCAGCCGTCGAGTTTCAGGTTTGACGCTTTTCTTAGTATGGCCATTGGATTCAGGGGTACTGCTCTGAGAGTTATCTAAATTCTTCAGTAGTTTCGGGGTCGTCGTTCCTGATGATGTGCTCATATTACGAGGACCAGACGGTGGTCTAGGAGCAGTAGTATCTTTTGGAATTATGCTTTCCACTTCAGGAGTCTCACTTTTTTGGGCTTTCTCGCGTCGTGGTATTCTGTATGCCATCTTAAGTTCGCCCCATTCTTTCAAAAGAGATTTCGATAGCTCAGAGACAATCACACTGTCGCCTTGAGCAGCGAGATCTTTAACAGTAGACTCGATCTGTGAACTAGATATCTTATTCTTGCTCATCTTCGGCCAGCGGCTAAGGATCTCTAAAATGTAGACAATTATTTGTTCATTGTTCTTCCATTGCTTGAGAAGAGTGCTAAAAATCTGATATCCGTGCATTCTTAAAACTTGTAGATCTACTGCTGGATCGTCAGTAATGTGAATTCTTTCAATCAACTTAATGATAAGCCATTCTTCCTGTACTTGCAAAAGACTGCTCATTACTTTTGACACATTGTCACTCTCTATCGGTTTAACAGGTAAATTGGCCGCATATTCAGCATCCAACTCTTCTGCAGATTGTCCTTTTTTACCACGCTTTTTCTTACCAGCAGTAACAGTTATCCAGTTGTCTTCATCATTATCATCAAGTCCAAGGGCATCTACAAGCAACTGGGGTAATTTGTTTGCAGCCTCAGTCTGTGTTTTTCCACCTAGGAATCCTATACAGTTCGATTCTCCACAATAACAAGGCTGTGCTTCAGCACCATACCTATCAACATTATAATCAAATGTTACCTCTTCGCCTTTAAAGATATGTCTGCTGCTGAACAGACCCATGCGAAGCTTGTCCTTGACAACCCATTTTTCCACGACAGAGTTTGGACGACAGGAATGGTTGGCGAATCTACTGATATTTGCTTTTTTTGTAGCATCAATAAACTCGCCCTTTTGGAGCATCATAAAATAGAAATGTTTGATGCCTTCTTTTTCATAAGCATACTTTCTTCTCCTCCATGCATCTTCGCCAATAACATCACCAACATATTCGTAAATGAACGAACCTGCCGGGATGTCATTTCTGGCTCGCAATCCAAAGCCTTTTTTCTCGGTCGTAATGACATCAATCTTGGCATACTGTTTCTTCTGAAATCGTTGATTCTGACAGTCGCTACCGCATGTGTTATGGTCGTTCCTACACTCGATTGAAGTCAGTCGATTGATGCAGTCTGAATCTTCATCACAAGCATGATTAATCTCACCATCCCAGGCAGCATGACAATCGCAGGTCATGATTTCTTCCTGACCTGAGTTCCCCATTGCTTTCGTGCTATAAATACATGTGTCTATCACCGTAAACGTACTTGTGGCTTCCTTTGTGGAACTCGGGAAGTCGTTGAACAGCTGAGCCGTGAAAGTACGCCCGTTCATAGTGAACTCTTTGGTTTCTTTTGATATATAAGACTTGTCATCTTCATGTTTTACATCTTCTGTTTCACTAGAGTACGGTGAAGTTGTCGGAAGCTCGAATTTGACGGCAACCGATCTCGTAGAGCTGCGTCTTTTCATCTTTTGAAACTTCTTGTGTTTGCCATGAAACAGACACAAAAGCTTTCAAAAAAAGTTGGTCTCAATTAACACGTATCTATACTCTCTATAAGCGAGTTGGAAAGCCTCTGCTTGGTATTCAGAAGCCTTCTTTAATACGATATGTGGGAGGGAGGTGAGTGAGAAAAACCGAAAACCGAAAACCGAAAACCAAAACCAAAACCAAAACTGTAAGCAACTGTACAAAATAAATCTCTAATGAAACTACGGGGAAGTTGTAATTCAACAAACAATAAAAAAAAAAGAACTCATGTAAACCTGTCTATTCTCATTTTCGACCCTTCCGAATATTTTGGTATTGTGCTAAATTACTTGGATTTGACGTTTTGTCACCCATTTACGGAATTATGATGTTGAAAGATTTCACATGATTCAAATCAACCCTCGATTTATATTTATTCTCAAAAAACATACAATTAAGAAAACCATTTCGATTTGCTTATATTATGGACAAAGTTCTTTCTCTTGCCATATTCCGTTCTTATCGGATGCGAATATGGATCTATGTGTAGGGCCAATAACATCTACTATATCTACAAAATCAACGAACATCAGCATCGTAAGGAAATTGTCTTTAGCTTTCGACATTGGTATGCCATCTGTCTGGTTATAGATATCATCCAACAATTTCTGGTTTTCAGGGGTCAATTCGCTCCCTGGCGTTGGTTTTTTAAATGATCTCTGCATACCCGGAGACATGAGATCCCAGATCCGATTGAACTCTTGTGACCATTCTTCACTAGTAATATGGCGGCGGCGGAGATGATCTGGAAGCGGTTCACTATAAGGGATAACATCATTGGAATGATTGATTCCATCATGCAAATATCTGCATTTCCCACGTAATCGGAACTGATATAATGATTCTTCAAAATAGAAACATGCTTCAAAGTTGTCATTGGATGCCAATTCCTCGATTTTGGTCATTCTCTTGTCAGTAGTAAAGCTTAAGACTCCGGTAGTATCATCACTGAATAACCAATCCCGGAATATACAGGTTCTAACTCGAGGCATATAATCTTTACCTACAGTACTAAATGCAAAACTAGACCCAGATTTCAATCCATATTTCTGGATTAATTCTACCCAATGTGCTGCTTTAGTAATTGCCGGTTCCATGATTGATTTTGTTATGTTTGTTTCTGTGAGATGATTAAGTCAGTTTAGTCAGTCAATCTCACCCCACTTCTCAAAAGCCGGTTTTGCCAGAAATCCCACCCCACCAAATGTTTGTTCACCGAGCGAGCGGCTTAACCACACCCACACTTCTTTCCCTTCCTTCCACGTAAAAATAATCAAATAACCTCACGTCACCTCAGGAAATAACCAGACAAACCCTCTTTTTTTATTTTGATACCTTACTAAATTATTTGTGGCCTTTGTTAGCCTATTATATTAGATATACTGCTGCTTCTTATTCACCTATTTATTCAATATATCATGAGCTTCAGTTGGTGATCAATAAACTTGATAACAGTTCATGATATTCTTCAAGCACAAGTCTTTTTAAGCTGCAAAACAATGATAGGCAGATTATTTGCATCTTTTAGCCGTCCGGTTGTTGACGGTGAAGAACAGTTGCCAAATGTCCCGGTGTCCATTCTGGATGAGGCTGATACCCGTAATTTACTCTATGGACCAGCTAATATTTCAATCAAGGATAATCGCTTAGATGCTAATAAGGATATCAGAGTGGTCATAATAACTGACCATAAATCATGTGATGCAGTTTTGTTTGATAGTGCACTTGAGCAGAGACATGGAAGTCCGTTAGGTCTCACTAGCACCTCACCTGCCGAATCCTCAGATCAGCATCAACGATTGGCGTCATTACCTGCCATATCTGAATCAAAGAATTCTAGACAATCTGTATCGCCTTCATCTGTGAATTCCAATTCGAAAATCACTGCTCGTAACAATGCACAGCCTACTACAGCTAATGGAGCTTACCTTTATCGGTACAAGGACTCCCCCGAGGTATTGCCTTATACCTTACTAAAACCTACGGTATTCGGTCATACAACACCTCTTTTCACATCTCACATTATTAAGATACATCCTATTCCTACTGAGGATACTAAACACAATCGGATGTTGGTGTCACTAGAGTTTAAAGTCACTATTCCAAATCCTAATTTTACCGCATCTGCTTATAACAGTGACATCACAACTCCTACTTCAAGTAAGAGTAGAGGATCATTTAGTAGCAGTCTCAGAAACAGTGAATTTTCTCCGAGGAGGGCACCTATACCGGTTGTATTTGGTAATCAAGTGGATGATTGCTATACGGAGTCATCATGGCAACCAGAATCTCTTTTTACTGGTACTAACAGGACCAAAAAGACCTCTACTGCTACACTAGAGACTAAAAGTGGACTTCCTGAAGCTGCAACCTTGAATATATGTTGCGGTATTTGCATATTCTTTAATACCCCAAAAGCAAACCCTGATATTATCCAGAATCATTGGAAAGAGATACTTCAAGCACTTTCAGAATTATACTCTTCTGTAAGCCCTCGACTGGAAACTTTCCTTTCTTCTATTAAGATTATGCATACAGGGAATGCATTCCATCGGCCTCGATTTTCAATGTCTCATGATCGCCTGCTGATCAATTCTGTGGATAGATTCAAGCATAGAATTATAGGATCAGTACGTACACCCAGAGTTCTTTGTGGGCAGCATAGATGGCCGGAACTCTTTAATTTGCTTCGATGGGCAGTCCCCAGATTTGAAAGCACCGATCGTGACTCCAATTTTATTGGAGCAATGATTTGCTATTTTATTCTGCAGAATGAAAAATTACTCAAACATGAGTACGTATACGGATCTGAGCCCCCAATAAGGACTGTTTTGATTGCCAGTAATCGAATCTTTGCTCGTAAACTTTTATTTATTTTGACCTCAATGATCAACGATGGAAATGCTAACTCTATGAATGACTTGCAACAGGATCAGCAACCAGAAATGCAGTCATCGCATATATCTTCTAAATTGCGCTCCTCAGTGTCAACGGAAAGTCTTTCCTCTACTGCATCAATTAATCATGTCTACTTTTCGGATAATGGCCACGCCTGGGAAATACCTTCGGTACCCAGTTTTAAACCTACAACAGAACCATCTACACCATACGCAATTCCATTCATGGTTCAGCCGCAGAACTCACCTGCTCAATGTCTGTCAATGTCACTTAATAGGAGCAGTTCCCGATCATTGTTGAACTCGATTGATGGAATGTATCGATCGTTTACGTCAAGTGGTGGATCATTGCTTTCCGCAACTTCCAGTCGCACTCCTGACTCTACTGACTGGTCCCCTGATGGTGGTGTATTTGATGAACATTTCGTTGATTTCGATGACTTTTTGGCTTCCTCAAGTGAAAGTTCTCCGGCTAGACCGGGTATGATTCGGTTCAATTCGGCTGAAAGAACTGCTAGCTCTATCAACACGTACATGGTTGCTCCATCCATCGCAACCGATAGTGACCAATCTGAAGAAAATATAAAATGCACGCTTCAGGTTGTTCCATCAATTTGTGAGAATGGAGGAGAAATCCTAGACGTTGCTGTTGAGGACTGGGGTTCTGATTATCAACCTCATCAGCGTACGCTCCCTCCTATTGTTGGACACATAGCAGAATTCCATCCCGACTTTATTATCCAAGCATGTCCGTTGACAAAGGATCTAGAGGATAGGATTTCGCATACCATGTTCAATGATGCTAAGATTTGGTCAGAACACCTGGATTCCCCTGAGGAATCTTGTGTCAGGGTATTGTCTAAAACATTGATTATACATTTGAGAAAGAGGGAGATCTATGAATGGAAATTGGTTGAAACTATTCCAGTGAATGGCTCTCTAAAAGCTGCCGAACAATTAGCCGGTGCACAGCAGCAGCAGCAGAGATTGATCCAAACGAAAGTATACCCTTCTAAGAAACCGAATGGGGATATTCGCGACAATTTGTGTCGAAAGTTGACAAAAGACCTGAAAAGATTACTTGGTCTTGAACAAGGAGTTCCTGCTTCTGCTAATGGTGGTAGTTCCTGCTATGAAAATGATATTGAAGCGTTGAAAGCAGCTTATCTAGATTTGTTTGGGCTGGCTGTAGAGACACCAACCACGAAGGCATAGACATATAATAATAACTATATATGAAGTCATGAATTGTACTTCAGTGGCTTGATTATTCATGCTTTTAATATATCTCTCTAAAAGTATATTAACCACGTGCTTTATACGAGCATACGATTTTGACCGTTAAACAAAATGGGAGAAGCATTTCAGGACTTTCTCAGCAATAACTCCTCCCCCTGTACCTTGAATCAACAAAATGTCCAGCACTCAAATTGATGAAAGGACATTTACAAAGGCGTTTCTTAGACTATTGGCTTCCGGAGATTCGTCTTCCAATGCATGGAGTGAAGATTATCGTCCTGATCCTGAAACATTGAGTGCACACCCTCATACAGTAAGTCTATGTAGCATTTTCCCCATGGATTTGTAGAGTATCAGTACTGACATAAAACATAGCCATTGATGGCAATGCCTCAAGCCAAGATGAAAACAAGTAAATCTTCTGATTCTAGTCACAGTTCATGTTCTGTGACCTTGAAATCAATCCGTGCCCCCAAATTTAGTAAAGAATTGACCCATGTTCCAATGAACGACACTATATTCACAATTAAGCAAACGCTTATAAAAGATGAGTCTGATTTATTAAAAGGCTATGAACCATCTAATCTGAAGTTTTTGGTCAAAGGTAAATATGTTGGTGATGCCAAAACTTTAGCAGAAGTTGCTGCTGGTGCAAGTGAACCATCCGGATCTATAAATTTCACTGTCATGATTTCCGGCGACCGCGCTGCTGAAAATGTGCCAGATCATGTTGAACAAGTAGTATCTTCCTCTCCTTCTTACTTAGAGACTAATGTTTGGAAATCAGTATATGATGCATTAATCAAAGAGAAAGTCGACGATTCGTTGGCTACTGATCTCATTGATGAATGTAAAGCCTTAATCTATAATAAGCTTGATTAGAGGCAGGTTTTTCGCATATGATTCAGTCACATGATTGGTATTTGTTAGTATTAATTTATATTTGCCATTATTATTATTCGTAGTAGCAGTAGTGTGTTAATCGTGATTCCCTTTGCTTTTATTCAGATCATCGAATGACATCTCTAATTCTTTATTCGGGCATTAATTAAGACCAAGCGCCGATATTTTTCTTTCAAGATTCCTTTCTTTTCGTTGAGTTAGTTCTTTCATAGAATGAACTCGTCGCTGGAAACTATTATGCAATCCGCTACTGTGTATATGCTTTAGTTTCTGATAAGCTTCAAGATCCGTCAACCCATCAGGACCACTAGGACCTTGCTCTGATATTTGTACCACTGCTTGGATTGTGCCATTATTCTTGTGGTTTTTGTCTATGTTCTTTCTTCTGTCAGCCACAAATAGTCGAAGTTTGACTATTTCTTCTTGAGTTACTTTCTCAAAACCATTCCTCCTTTTAAAGCAATTTTCCATTAATAATGTCGGATCTATCATTTTTCGAGGATAATTTTGAATCATTTGGATGATGTCCATTTGATCTTGAAGTTCCCTGACATCAGGTTCTGCCATTTTAAGCAATGTTAGTGCGATACGGGAAAAGATCTTGGAATCTTCGAAAAAGAAACAATCCCATACTCGTAGCATTGTTTCCACCGGCAAAACAGTAACATATGCACTCATAAACCAAGATGCAGTGCATAGAGTGACAGGAGGAAGTTTCACTAGAACATTGTCATACAGTTCACCATCAAAGTTACCTCTCACCTTGTTCCACATTTCTGGTAAAGTTTCTCTGATACAGAGCATTAGAACCCCTTGCTCGATATTGACCCCTTCTAATGTGACTTCATGCAAACCAGGTAAATATCTCTGAGCAATTATAACTAACATCCAGAAAGCTTTTTCTTCTTCCAGAAATAGAAGAAGTGTTCCTGCAATGAAGTTCAAACTCTGACAGTATCCCACTGAGGGCATATATACAGAAAAAGACCGAAGTACTCGTCGTAATGCTGAGATTAATGGGGTTTCAAAATCACTAGGTGGATCCTCACGGAAGTATATGTTGTCTGGGAACGTTCGATTCAAATCTCGTTCAATTAACTCAGTATCTGTGCTAACAAGATCCAATGTCTGTTTACACAAACTATCGTACATTCCAGGATGAGCACCTAATATTTCCGGTCCTTTTGCATACCACCACCAAGCGTTTCCTCTCCACTCAGCAGGGATTCCTTTTCGGATATATCTCTTGAGTTTTTCCGATTTAGGCGGGAATCGTTGGGGTTGATCATTTTCCATGCTCAAGCCGTTTTCCTTCATCAACTGAATCCACTTTCGCTTACGACGTCTAAGATTCTTTTGGTATTCTTTCCACCATTTATCGTAATCTGCTTCAGATACGAAATTGGTCTTTTTCTTGAATCCATATCTATCTCGGTCGCTAACAGTTACAGGCGATGTAGCAGTCAAGTCCATTGACGATCTGACAGCAACTGCAGACCTTTTACTTTCTTGAAGTGACAAGATCAACGAGCTTGCATTGTTACTAACATGAGTAACGTCGTTGTTTGTGGTTGTGGTGGTGGTATACTGTTGTTCGCTACAACCAGTGATGGTCCTTGAAAGACCACCATCTAGATTTGTAGATGAAGATTGGGGATTTGATGATGCGTTTTTAGTCGAAATATCTGGTGGTTTCAAAAGATTATCATCATCATGTTGCTCGTCATTTATAATCTGATGCTGAGACGAATCAGGAGTAGAAACAGGCGTAGTGACACTTCCTTTGATTGTCTTGGAGTCCAATGACGCTATAGAAGACCCGCCAGTTTGACTATTTGAAGAAGCCTCTGTTGTGGGGAATAAGGACTCTTGGTTGTGTTTTGGCTGTTTAAAGCTGCTGCTGTTGCTGTTGTTTATCTCCTCCTTTTTGGACTTGGTCAATAGTCGAAACGCAGCAGGCATCTTTAAGGAGGTAACACGACTACGTTGTTTACCACTTTTGCTACTTTTGACACTTGTAGCGTCGAGAGATTCTCTCGTGACCATACTGAGGAAAATCCGGATCAAACAGCTGAGTCAGTCGAGAGACTCTTTGTGTTGGTTGGAGTTTTTTAGATGGGCGGTCTATGTCTTCATATTCTGTTTAAGGTTCAAGAGCTGGCAAAACCACTAACCAACCAAAAAGTCAGCCGTGCGAAGAAGATGTTATACGAGGAATATAAACGATTAAAGCCTAACATAACAAATAATGAATCAATTAAATTAATAAATAAATGAATATGTCTATCAAGTTAAGGATTCTACCAAAATAAAAGTTATTGCAAGATTTGGCTCTTGTCCTGTGTTTAACAAGAATATATAAGCTACGAGCCTGAGTGATAAATAAGTGATAGATTGGTGATATCAGGCTAAGACAATTACCCTTTGACTGTAAACCGTATTTCGGTATTTCAATATTTCAATATTTGCCTATTTCTAATGAGAATGAGAATGAAAATGAAAATTCTTTATGTAGCCTTATGAGGTTTTGGTTTTAACTGTCTTTTCTATTGGTTTAATCTGATATCACTGATATTGGAATTGAAATCACTGATATTGGAATAGAAATCACTGATATTAAAGACAATATTATTTCCTACCAAACATACAAGCAAGAGATCAAATTTCACGGCCCTATTTCATTTTCATTTGACGATTCAGAATCTAACTCTTATAACATAAATTCAGATTTGGTTATGCTTTCCATGGCTCAATCTTGCTGCATTGTCTATGGACTACATACTTTCATACTCAGCATTATATAACTAACAAAAAATCTTGGCAAAGTTTGACTATTTTTATGACTCAGTTGATGCAGAAAGCTTTCTCGCGGCTGTGAACGGTTTTGGCTTTGTGATTGGCTTTTCTATGACTGCGCCTAAATTGTTACTAAAGCTTGATTTTTAAGCCACATTCATTGCCCTTTTTCCTCTTATACTTTTCATAATCAGTCAGTGCTTTCTTTAAAAGCAACATTGCCACAGCCATAGTCTATCCATTTTATTGTTACCGCTTTAAATTCACTGTATAATGGCTGCAGGCCCTGGCTTTGGCTATGTTTGGCGCCAGAGTAGCCCTACTACAACATATGCTGTCTGTAATGATCTGGTTTTGAGTACGGGCCGTGTAATCTATAACAGCACAACAGTCTATCTAGGAGGGGCACAATCAACGAGCTCATATACTACTGCTGATCCTAATGCTTCAGAATCATTACAATACCTAATATCTCAAGAACCAACAGCTACGTTTAATTCTGCACTTTCTATCGGTACTGCTGCTGCCGCGGTCGCCTCCTCTGTAGATGTGATGTTCGCATCAATGATGACATATAGCCCTTTTTGTATCCGAGGTTCACCAGTCACATATATTCGAGAATCTCGTTTAAAATCATTTTTCAGGCTTCTATGTACTGATACTGAGCATTGGTCAAGCTATATCAATGGTCCTGGCATTTTTAGAGCATCTATGTTCCCATTGCTTTATTCTATTTCAATATGCATGTTCATTAGCTGGATCATTACATTAGCAGCTTTTGTTTCTAAGAGGAAACGTCCTATATTACAGCTGATAGCCATGTGTTTGTCTACTGTTTATCTAACTTTGATATTTGGACTGGCTGTAGTTAACATGAGAGATCAGTATTATACTGGTTATCTAAACATTCATAGTCTTTATGATGTCTTTTCGACCAGATACATTTTCGGGCTATGTATAGCATTTGGCACCTTTGTATTATTCTCTCAGGTACAAACTACTATAAGCTTGTTCCCTAGACAAAAGGAGAAACGTCTTATTTTCTGGATTGGAACTGTCATGGTTTTTGGAACTCAGATCCTGTGGGGAGTATCTGTAGCAGAACAAAGTGAAGAAAACATTCTTGCGGCTTTTGTTTATCTCTCACAGATTGCTGTCGCCATTTTATATGCATTCTGTGTCACTTTTTATTTCATTAATCGTAGAAAAGTGGCACTTCAGCTTAATATGCTGCTTTTTACGGCCTTTGCTTTGTTTGCTGTATTACTGCCTATTGTGCTCTTTATAGTCGATGTTAATGGATGGTGGATTGTGAACTGGGTTGATTCTCTAAGTTGGACAGCTTCTTTATTGTCTAATATAACTGTATGGGAATGGAGCCAATATGTGGAAGATATTCATACTCAACGAGAACACTGCAAAGTTCTTGGTTATCAGTTCTATGATGACTCTTATGAGGATATGTGTGACAATTTATTCCAAGGAAATGATGATGATGATGGATATTCAGATGATGAGAACTTGAAACAACCATCTAGTGTCGAAGAACAGACATCTCGTTTTCTTTCTCAGCATAGGAATCCATCTTGGATACCGGCTACTTTCAACAGCCCAAGTCCAACACCAAGCCCACATCTCTGGCAATCCATGTCTCATAGTGTTTTTGACCCTTTTGTTAGAGTCACAGATATGATTGTAGCTCTTTGCTCTACACCCAAAAGTCCTTCATCCGTTGGTATAGAGTTAGATCCTGTTTCATCCATCTCTTCTTCTACTTCAACAGCAATCAACCCGACAGAGCCTGATTCTGAAAGACTTGCTCAGGACAAGTTTTTCCACCCTCCAAAGAGATCAACTGGTATAATTCTTCACCCTGATGAAACACATGAAGATGATATCTATGAAGACTAAAGAAGTCAAGATTCCTCAATTATTTATCACCGCCATCATTATTGCATTATTCTTTGACTTTGAGCCATTAAAAAGACGCTATTCGTATATTTAAATCTAAAATTGTTTTTTGTTTTTTGTTTTTTGCTTTTTTGTTTTTTGTTTTTTTGTTTTTGCGTTTTAGCGTTTTTGCGTTTTTTGTTTTTTTTGTTTTTTATATACATTTATATATACATATATATACATATATATAATACCCGGACTAAAAAATATATTCTCTCTAATATAGCAATAAGATAAACATCTCCAAGCTTGTATATAGAAATAAAACAAATTCCATTCCTCTGCCACGCACAATGTAATTTAACATTAATAGCTTATATGGATATTGGTAATATTCTTCGTGTGAGATAAAGAAGAAAAACAGATTAGTGACCAAGACGTCGTTTCAACGCTCTTTGTGCCTTTCTTCTCTTCTTAAGCTTGTGTCTATTCATCTTCAGACGTCTCTTCCTTTTTACACTCGTAGCTTGAATACCTTCATGGTCAACAAGACCAGATTCATGATCTTCTTCTACCTGATCATTCAAAAGTGTAACAACATCCTTAATATTGGATCGGTTACCATTGCCAGAAGTCTTTGCAAAAATAATAGTAGTGTCAGTGTCATCCTCTTTCCAGTTATAATAACCATATCCAAGAAGCTTATTATTGTTTTCATTTGAAACATCAGAACTGTGTGACATATGAGCCCCGGTGTTAGGTAAACATGTCCTTAACTTCTTAGAGTCAAAAGGACCAATGGATCCTATGATCTTCAAGGGCAAGAAAACTCTCTCTGCCTCTTCTACCGGAGAAGCAGCAGGTAATGTTATCCAGTCGAAATCTCTACCAGCATCATCCTCACCATTTTTAGTTCCAATATTTGGATCCATAAGCATAAGAGGTTGATGACCAGCGAAAAAAGCTTGAAGGGGTAAATCATTAGCAAGTTCTTGGGACATTTGATGGAAATGGCTGTCAGTGAGACGACTATAAGGAAATTTCTTAGCGATATCCGCTGGGGACAAAGATGCGGATGATGTGCGAGTGGCAGTTGCCGTTGCTGCTCCTGCTGTAGCTGCAGCTGCAGCTGATGCAGTGGAAGACGAAAGTCCGGTACGGTCAACGCTTCTAGGGCTTGTAGCTCCAGATGGTGACTTTGGATTATTACTATTGGATGATGACGAAGATTCGGATCTTATCGATGGTCTACCGGCAGACCTCTTGCCATTCGACATGGATTCTCGGCGCTTTTGAACAGTCACGCCCGTACCAGACCCACCAAATGCGCATGCGTGAAACGCTCTGGATGAGAAATGCAAAACAGATGTTCCACGATTAGCACGTGAAAGGAACATTGTTTTTGCTTTCGATAGGTACCAGATGTGTAGATTTTTTTCAGTTGTAAAACAATATTAAATCTTTCTAAATACCGCACGATAGAACGATGAATGGTTTAAGAATTGGTGGTTATTGGGTGAGAAAAAATTTATGCTGAAGATTACCCGGCTGTAGTCTTCACCTCCGCCGAGCTACTCTTCCACAGTGGCTCGTTCACACATATTTACATAGACATTGTTGATAGGCAAAATCATTTTTACCAGGAGCAGTTGCCTACCTTGAAAAGTACTGATTTAAGTGGTTTAATTGCGTTAATTGTTTCTGTCTTATTAATTCCTCTGATCTCGCTATTTCCGTGTTGCTTAGTATTTTTATTGTTTAAATAGCTGCTACTGCTGCTGCTGTTGGCTACGTAACTGCATACTGTGAGAACCATGACTACCATACAACAGTTGATCTCAGAACTGACCAACCTGATATCGCAGACAAAAAGGAGGAATGTCGACCTAAGAGCTGCAGCCGAAAAGACATTGGGTTATTTGAGGTCTTATTCAGAAGGATCAGACGAATCAAAGTTTCTTAAAGGTAAGTTAACTTCCCCCCATATCCAGCTTTAAGACATGAATTCTAACTCCGTCTTTAGGTTTATCAAAATCAGATGAAATCATCTCGCCATTTATAATTGCTTGTTCTACTAGAAATGCGAAATATTGTGCTTCTGCAGTACAATGCTTGCATATACTACTCGCTAACCGGGCTATACCAGTGAAACAACTGACTGATGTCGTTGACGCATTAGATGAAGCTACACACTTGGGTGTTGAAATACAACTGAAAATCTTGCAAACATTGCCATTGTTTATACAGAGCTATGGCAATTCTCTCCATGGTAAATTACTGGTGAACTTGTTGCAGGTTTGCTACACTTTACAGACTGGAAATAAAATATCTGTGGTAATCAACACTGCAGCGGCAACTTTACAACAAATAGTTGTTTCATTATTTGATCGAGTTGTTGAAGAGGATCAACTTCGAGACTCTGGAGATCTAAAAGCTGCTGCTACTGCTTCTGTGCCAATTGACGGAGATCAGCAAATCGATGTTCTACCTTGCGCTTATGATGCGTTAATGATTTTCACGGATATTTGTAATCTGGCCGAGAAACAGTCTGCTAAATATCTGAGATTTTCTTTCTTACAGGAGTCATTTGCATTGGAGTTACTGGAAAGTATTCTAACTAATCACTCAGATATGTTTATTAATCATGTCGAGCTTGGCTTCATTCTTAGAACGAGAGTTGTCCCACTGCTATTACGAGCATTTTCTGAAAGAAGAGGGTTTGGAATTACTGTGAGAGTTACACGAATACTATATCTGCTGGTTCGACGAGAATTACCCGCTTTACAAGTAGAGTGTGAGGTTATACTCTCATTGCTCACTCATATGTTGACATCAGATGACGAGCCATACTGGAAACAAATCCTCTGCATGGAAGTGTTCCAGGGAATCTTCAATGAATTTGACCTTGTTATGGAAATATTCAAGCAGTACGATAATGACGCTACTAGAAGACCTATCATTGGAGGTATTGTAGAAGCTCTCTCGAGTATTGTCGACAAAAATGCTAATCAAATCAATATATCACGCACCGGTATTCCTCAAATACTACCTTCTATAAACCCTCAGTTTCAAGAAGATGCCGCTGATTCCTTTTCTCAGCTTGAACTGGCAGGTATTACTACGGCACAGTCAACTGTACGGGTCCCTTGTATAGATCTTCTGGATAAGGCAGATACACCTGTTTTCCCCGCTACATATATCTCTTATCTTGCATTGGATTGTCTGAACTATCTTTCCGATGGTCTGGCTAAATCTTTATCGGTATTAACTCATCAGGCCGATTTGTCAAATGGTACAGATGAAAAGCAAAAGAAGAAGCTGGTATATACTTTACCGGTTACAGACGAGTCTAAATATTTATGTGATTTCGTTGGTTCTTGTTGGAAACCCATGTTTGAAGCCTATAGTATCTTCTTTGTGATACCGATGGATCTTGAGATTTCACATAGTCTTATACGAAGCTCTCAAAAATTCTGCCATAGCTCCGGAATTCTGGATATACGGGACTCAAGAGATAAGTTTTTGAGGTTGCTCGGTAAGTTTTCAGTATTTGGCTCATCTGCTAATGATGAGGTAGGTCCAAAAAGTGGCCGTAAAGAAGACCAACAGTCGAATAACCCTCTGGGCATGGATAATATTGTAGGCTCACTTCATAATATCCCTCAAGGAATTACAGGTGGAAATATGAGCGACAACCGCAGACTACCTTCAGGCACAGGTCAGGTGGTCAAGTCATATGATAATCGCTTCAACCAGCGTAATATTTTGTGTTGTAGAGCCTTGTTAAACCTGGCCATAGCATTGGGTCCAACGTTAGAGAACTCATGGCTTACAATATTTGAAACTCTGCAATGCTTTGATAGTATGGTCAACCAAAGTATGGAAAGAGTTCTTCTCTTTGGAGACTTCCCTTATTTTGCTAGAAACAAGCCGGAACTGAGTGTTATCGATACTTCCGTCAAAAGGTTACTCGACTACTCTAGAGATCTTGATGATAAATCATTCTTGAATCTCTTGATGTCCGTATGCCAGGTTTCGTGTTATACGCTAGGAATAGAGCCAATTCAACTGTTGGATAGATCTGAAGCAGCTCGATATCCGATCAACAACAATATTTCTAGAGAAGACCCTAACTTTCTTCTTTGTCTTTTAGGAGAGCTTACTGCCTTGAATGCGTCACGGTTCGCTCTTCCAACTGAACATGGTATGGAAACCTGGAATTTCTTAGCCAGTTACTTTTTGGCAATAATAGATGCGAAGAACATGTTGACGGAGCCACGACTTATTGCCAGTACAATTTTGAATAATGCTATTGTTCTGACAGCAGTAGAATGTGGTAACTTGCAGAAAGACCGGGGAACAAAGGAATCACATTTGTCAATGGAGACACAGAAGAATGTCATGGATACTCTGTTAACCGAGGTTCGTGCTGACTACGCATCTGGTTCTGTTGATGTTTTGGTTTCCTCTCTGGACACATTGAAAGCAATTCTTGATCAATCTGGAAGTAGGCTCGGCAACTCATGGGAGATAGTTTTTGCCATAATATCTAGTGTTTTCAGTGGTGAGACGGAAAACGATGGTGGTATGCGACTGAGACCGCAAGATATAGCCCGTCTTATACGGTCGGGCTTTGAATCTATGCAACTTATTTGCAATGACTTTCTGGATAACCTTCCCGAGACGTGTATGGGTCGTCTTATTGAGACCCTCCATAATTTCTGCGATCAGGACAAAGATCTGAACATCTCGTTTACATCTATTAGCGACTTCTGGCTCATCTCAGATCATTTGCGAGGCATCATCGGTGATCCTAAAGTAGATTTACCTAAAACACTGTCTAGTGCACAAGAAATACAAACAACTACTGAACCGTCGGAGACTGGTGGGTTGGCCCCTGAAAAGAAGCTGCACCTGTGGTTGATAGTATTGTTGCGCTTGACAAATATTGTTTCGGACAGTAGGCCACAAGTACGTAACGGTGCTGTGGTTACACTTTTTAGAATTTTTGAAACATATGGCCATCAAATGCCTCCTAATGTTTGGCAGACATGCCACGAGGTTGTTCTGCCTTTAATTATGACGATTCCATCCGAGAAGGTGTTGAGTGCGGACTCTATTGAAACAATATCCCTGATACTTGAGGGTTTTAGTACAATTTACTCCATGTTTTTGCCCAACTTTATCAGGAATCTACCGGATTTCCCGGATATATGGCATGACTTTCTGGAATACTGCCATTCCTTGGTTGGATTAAACAGCTCTGAGTCGTCCACTTTTGTATACTCCTGTCTGCAGAATATTCTTCACGGACTCAAGTCGAATATTGGCTTGATTAAACTTCCAAAAAGTTGTCTAGATGAGATATGGACTTTTTGGTCTTCTCAAGAGATACCTTCAACTGTTTTGGATGCTAAATCTGCTCAGGAATGCCTCAAGACATTAGTCAGTGTGCATGCTCCTCTTAGAGAGATAACGCTCCCTAGTTTGTCGAGAGAAAACATCGATGGTAGTATCAAGTTGCTTAGCGATGTTGCAGCTTTCAATCTTCTGCCGCCGTTTTATACAGACAAAGACCGAACGTCGCCTCACCAAGAAGCTGCTCTAGCACAGCTGAAGCTTATTAGCTTTGACTCAATAGAGACTATGTCGTTATTATTGAGAACATTCAGCCACTTGAGTGTACTCTCAGTGACGGGTGAGGAAGATAAAACAGAAGTTATCTGTAATGAGCCCAACTGCAAGTCTCCAACATTTATACGGCTTTCATATGAATGTTTGCTATATTTGGAATCTAATCTCCTGCCAAAATTATTGCGGGACGAATATTTCCCGGTACTTCTTTCTGGCGAAACAGTTGAGTTTGTGTTGAGACAAATCACTGTGCTATCGGAAACTAAATATGATTGTCCTTGGATTACGCCAGTAGGCAAATCTGCTTCTAGACAGTTTTGGGAAATATCATCTAACATATTTCTTGAGATAGTCAAAAAGGCTGTTACTGTTTTAACAAAAGACCGACCTGCATCACCGGATTTCACCAAATACGTTTTTCTTGGAGCGAAATCAATTCTTTCTTACCGAGGCTTGACTAACCTGGAGACCAAGTCTTCAGACCTCGATCTTGTGGACGTTTTTGAAGCATCAGACATTAAATTATATCAAGCATTTATTGGTTTAATCAATCCTGACGTCCACACCGGAATATTCGCAAGTTCATTCTGGGAAGACCTGATTCGTTGCTTGTTTGAGTTTTCCGTATCCAACGAACTACCTTGTGATATCGATATTAGAGATATTAACTCGTTTACTAATAATGTCTTGCAAAAACCCTACTTTGGAACTATATGCAAAGCGAAAGTACTTCCTAGGAAGAAAATGGCTTATCATTGTTTTGGTGAACTTTTCAGACTCAGTGTTTCACGAGATGTGTCTGTCAAATCAAAATCTATGCAGTACCTCACGGCACGAGGTGCCGTATTACTACGGGGTTATCTGGCCAATCGCCCGCTTCGAGGCAAGGCTCCAATGCCTCTACTACAAAAAGAAGAATTATCTTATTTTCTACGGACACTATTAGATTATGAAAACAAAGATCTAGCATTTGGTGATGATGTGAAATATCTGCGCCCTATGCTTGTCAAATGCATTCCTGTAGCCTTTGCGGATCCTGACTTTTTGAGAGTTATTGAGAGCTTAGTGCTTCGATTCAGCAGCTGAAGTGTGTAGTTTTTACTTAATTTATTGCATTTAATACCAGATTGTATCGTTAGCTAAAGATAAACATTATAGTATGGTATCCTCTGGCTTGATCTCATTGAGACCCTCATAATGCGAAAAGCCTGAGGGTGACCGAAGGTATGATATAGTAGATAGCATAGATACAGATGCGTTAGAAGGTGACATGCGACCGTAAGATGGCCCAGGTCGTCTCCTTTCTCTCTGGAAATCTCTCCATCTCTTCATTGTGATTTGTGAAGAGTCGAATTCACCAACAGCATCTTCATGGCCCTTATCTCCACCTTGAATGGCACGAGTTTCACCCCAGCTGAAGTCATCAAATTTCCAATATGCATACATTGGTAGAACAAAGTTCCAAACTGGTAGTGCCATTAGATATATGACCATCCACATTACGTAGGAAACTCTGGAGGCAGTTACAATGATCAAAATACCGGGGAGACCCAAAATCAATGCCAGTAGAATCAGTGAGAGGACCGGTGTGGGTTTTTCAAATGTTGCAATAATGATAACATACAATGTGAAACTGATGGCAGCAGGTAAGACAAGCGTACTGACCAAATCCACAAAGACAACGAACTGCATCGAAATACAGAAGACACCACAAAGATCCCTCACGAGTAGAAGCTCCATAAGATTGTGAACAGTACTATTAATCCATCGTCGTCGCTGAGAAAGTAAAACACTGAACTTATCTGGAACAATTGTCTTACATGCAGCCTTAGGAACAAAGATTTGCTTCCTCTTGGGGAACGTACGCAACATCAATGAAGAAAGGTAACGATCTTCACCAAGTAGCAAAAGATTCTTTTTATGCAAGGTATCCGTAACATTATCGGAATATCTTTCGACAATATCGGGATTGGCTAGAATTGGAACCCAATAGCCATCGTCGCCTTTAGGTGCTTTGATTCTGTACATACAAAAGCATCCTGGAAGACATGTGACACCACCAAAAACACTCTCAAATGCTTTGGCTTGGTGATGGGAAATAAAATACTCAAACACTTGTATCATGGTAACCCATGACTGGCTCTTGTTGGCAATCTTTGTTTCTCCACAAAGACCCATTATTTCAGGGTCTTTCACCATGCAAGCAACCATATGTGTAAGTGAATCTGGATATACCTTAGTATCTGCATCCACCATGAGAGAAATTTCGTAGAAATCTGGAGCGATTCCCGTAACTTTCCAAATGCCATTAAAAATCTCGTACTCCAACTCAGTCATTCGTTCATCGAACATGACTTTTTGAAGGAAACTCATCAGAATGATCTGTGAATCTCGCTTACCACGATTTCCTGGTTTAGCAGCATCCTTTTCTCCAGAGTTGCCACACTTAACTACACAAATCATAGGCACTCTTTGCTGTTTGGCGGGATCTATAGTTTCGTCGTTGTAATCGTAGAATCCAGCATAAACCTTTGCCATATTGTGACGCTTAGCACCACTAACCACAGACACGTAAGAATAAGCTTGAACATTATATGGCGGTTCGGCAAAATCTTTCATCATTGATAGACAGATTTCTGGAGTAGTCTTTTCATTACCAGCACCCTTAACAACACCGTCACAGACAACAAATATTAACTTGTGTGAGTTAGGGTAGTCAGTAGTAGCAAGTGAGTCCAAAGTTGTTCTTAAACCATCAACACTTTCCGAGTATGCAGTAACAAGACACATAGTATGAGCTAGAGGATAACCAAACGGCTGGTATCCCACAGGAGGCTGTGGAACCAAGTAGTCAACTGTAGTACCTGAAGGTCCAGTCATCTCATAGCTCTCATCTACACTACCATCACCTCCGACCACGTTCGGATAGGAAAATCCTTCTTCTTCGGAGCCAGACCTTCCGTGAAACCCTGTGCTACCGGAATTGGACATTGCTGAAGATGGCCTTTTATATGAATCATCAAGCATGAGCGAGCTTCTAGAGTTGTTTGCTCCAAGACCATGATAGACAGAACTACCGGGAACTAGCTTCGAACTCGAAGTGATCGGTATCTGCGACATCATAGTTACACTCGCTCTATTTTTTTCTTTCTGGGCCGAGAACTTGGTTCTTCTAGCATAGGCGGGAGCCTGAACTGGCTTAGACGGACCGGGGATATCGATATCGTCGGCCCAATCCTCGATTTCTTGATCGTGTCTATCAAGCTCTTTTATGTCCATATAGAAGGCACCTTGTTTACCAGCTATAAAGAACTTGAAGTAACAGGCTAACAGAAACTTTGAAGCGACCAAGCCGATGATGAACACCAGCGAAACATAGAGTACAATTTGAGAAGCAATACATCCAATAGCTTCTGTATCGATCACACCCACCTTGATAATTTCATCCAAACATTTCATCGTTTGAAGATCACTGCCATGAGCCATAAACTGCGATAGATCATATCCTCTAAGGGAAGTGTCCGATTTCAGAATATCAAACTCAGCTGGATAATCCAAAGAATCGGTGACAATCCAGTCCAGTAGAGCCAAATCAAGAACATTTCCATTGTAGACGATTAAATTTCTCGTCGAGTTCTTAATATCATCCCAGGTAAAATAAACCTCACCGGAGACTTTAAGGTTGTAAAATACATCTCTTGCAGTTACAGAGGTATGACAAGCATAGCCTTCATAGTGATTAACAGTAAAATTAGGAGTCGTGGTGCCATTTTGAGCAAATACCTGACAGGGGAAATACCAAGCAACATCTTCTCCATCATATGGGATTGAAGAGTTGTCCTTCGGTGTAATCAGCCCTTTACAATGTCCGTTGACATTCTGAAACAGAAAAGAGCCATCCATACCGCCAGCATTAACAGGTGGGTATAAAATATTGCTTTGAGGTATACCTATCACTGCAGGGTGGATTGAGGAAGAAAGATCATAAGTACGACCATTAAGAATCATGTAATTGGTTTGTACTTCGCCGTTTCTAGTTCGAATACTTGTGTTTTTGCAGACACTGATTGTGAACCCAAATGTTAGATAGGCAACAAATGCAGCCAGGTATATAATGACAGTGATAAGACCAATTTTCTCTCTCCATGACATTTGACGATCTTTGGTTTTCATACCAAACAGCTTCAATATTGGACCGGGTGCCCAAAAAGTTATAACGCGACAATAAGTTTGCCAAGGCGACAAGATATAATCATCGGTGAGATATGACTTCTTTGGTTTCCTCTCAACATTTCTGGTGGAATTCAATGGTTCCGATACTTGAGTTTCATCACTGGTATTGCCAGAGTTGTAAGAGTCTCTTTCTAAGCCACCGTTGGTGTCCATACCATGAGATACATCTGCTTCGTTTCCGTAAACATTGTCGGCAAGTCGGGCACGGTCTTCATCAGTCTCGGTTTCATCATTAAGTCCATATACATCTCTGGGGCCTTTATATTCATATTCTTCCCCATATTCGTTCGTCTCCGGTATACCACTCATTTCCTTCAATGGGATCAAGCCTTCATGGTAAGCAGCGGGGTCATTACCAGTTGAAGACGGTTGGATATGGATTCTGGATCTCTGTTGGGCTGCCACTTGAGCATAATGATACTGGGGATGGTTAGGTGCCATATGTGACCTCTCTGGTCGTACCAAGGACTTCTTTCTGTTAAACTCCTGCGTTCGAGAGGGATGCGACACTCCACCCATACCAGCCTCATCATCATACGGTCGAGGACCTGCTGGTTTGGATTCAGGCTTTGTGTAGGAAAAATCCACTACAATGTTAGATATGCGCTTCATCATAAAGGTTTTCATTAGGTATAGTGACTTGTCCAAAAGTATTGTTTGAATGCCTAACAGTTTCCAGAAACTGAGGCACCCGAATCAATGCGAATTTTCATGTAGAATAATTGAATCAAATAATGTCTTTTGGATCACCGGAAATATAGTAATAGTTTGGGATATTAACAATAATTTCGTAAATTGTAAATGTAACACTTTGCTTTCTTTGGAAACCCGCGAAAACATTTGTTGTTGTTGATGTTGTTGTTGTTGTTGTCGTCGCATTATTCAAGACATGCAATGCGTACCTCAGGGGACACAGCCCCTAGAATCTTCTCTCTATTACTAGTAGAGATGTTATCTTTACTGCTATCAATTATACTTACTGCTATCTGTCTATAGCAAAGTTGTTTTTGCTCTATAATATAACAGGAAATGTCCTAAACAAAAGATAGAAAAACGCAGGCACTAAAGATGTTTTGCTAAAAAAAGGACTTGCGAATACAAACCCCCAAATAGGGATGTCTAAAGGTGGATCTTCTTTCTGGGAGAAGGAAAGGGGGAAAACACCTCCTGAGAGGAGCAGTGGGAAATCGGAGGGAGTTCAGTTTCAGACAAAAACCTTCAAAGAAAAGTCTGTTTAATGTAAATTCTTAAATGTTAATCAGACTAGTTCGGCTCAAGTTACAGAAAAGATTAAACCAAAAAAAAAATATGGTCAAAAATGAACCAATGAGCGAGCGAGCCGAGAACCTATTAGTTTGAGAGTAAAGTTACTGAGAGCTATTAATAGATCCCACAATCTATTCGGGAAGTGATTCGCGGCCAAAGGCAATTTGCGCTGAGATAAAGGGCCGGGTAACTTTCACGTGAGTACTTGCATATTAATAGAGAGACAAAAAACATGAAATCAAGACAACGTGAATGGCCATAAGGAATTCGCTGAAACTGGTGGTATATATGTACATAATTTGTAAGGAAAGTAGAATTTTTTTAGTTGAAACAAAAACAATTGTCAAGTACTGTGGCATGGATCAACAACTATATATTGGTGATTGGAAATCTCATTGAAATATTGGTTTTTATGCTATATCAGGATAATAAAGAACATATTCTCGCTTCGTCTTCTCCCAGGTCAGTGGATCAAAGAAAATATATACTCCCCGTTCCTCTTGCGCTGTTTGCTTGGTTGGTTCACTAAGAGGATCCTTCGTGAGCCATAGTTTCAACTCCTTATGATATCTCCAGTTCCTATTAGTAAGTTCTACAGCAGCTGCCTCTTGCATTGTATCTTTTGGCATTGAGTAGAATATATAAAACAGTGTTTCTTCGTTGAAATGTGCCAATCTTTCTGTCTGTGGTGGGGTAGGTACAGTGTAGCAATCTGGAAGTCTGAATTCCGGTTCGACCAAGTGTCGAGGACGTTCCATCCATGGCGATGAAAATGTCTTTGAAAGAGGTTCACTTAAAAGTTAGATTCATATAATATGACTCTTGAATCATCAATGCCTATGTGTTACTCACTCTGTAGGATTCAATTCCAACCCAAGGTTCGTCAGATCTGAGCCAATGGCTACAGTTGTTTGGTCATTATTTTCCATTCGTATAACTCCTAGTAACCCATTGAGTCCGTATTTATCGATTTCGCCTTCATATTAGTAACCTGTTTGTAGATCATTCCCTGACAACCACTCTTCTGATAACTTACTCAATGGCTTGTTAGATGTACTTTTTGGCTGTGCCTGGATAATTAGTACTGTTCATAGCATATATCAAAGATACTACTACTTACTATGCCAGGTGGAACATTCTGTGGACTTGAGGTGCTGGTGAGAGCCGGGAAATTCGACAAGTCCAACGAGTTCTGCTGTGGAGACTGGCTAAAGCTAGCTGCTTGTGCAAATGACTGCGGCCCAGAGGAGTTTTGTAATATACCTGCAGCTGCAGCCTTTGCGTATGGTCTTGGTAATGGGTTATGCCCTATAGGCGATGGCTGGCTGCTGCCAACAGGTAAGCTTCTTCCTGGCTGATTCGAAGCGCGAGACCCTAATATTAGTGACTTTTCATAGGTTTCTATTATATCAATAGGTAATTCAGATGAGGGGCCAATAAAGTGATTTCTTGCACCACATTGGTAGCAATGATGATTTCGATAGAGAGGTTTCATGGAGTGTCATATTTAACATCATCAATCCCAAAAGATAGAGATAATTCTAAAGAAAGAAAAAGCCATATACAGTCTTAAGAACCTTTTAAATATTTGACATGACTTTTCATGCCCTTCAGGGTCCTTTAGTGGGGAAACAACGCCATTACCGACCTCTTTCCTATGCCTTTTTACCAGTATACAACATATTCGTACTGCTGAAAACATATATTTCATAGAACATAATACTTGTACTTACCTGGTCTATTCAGATTGTTCATTTACAAATGATCTCCTTCAGGTAAGTTGATATCAAGTTTAAGCAGTTGTCGATATTCAGAAAATAACTAATGTTAAGTGTGTGCCAGTTTGGTGAAAGTGGGTTTTTCAACACTAGTAACTTTCCTTTTCCCGACTTGGATATCCATAGCCATTTTTACGTAGAAACAATGGGTCGCAAAGTGAACATTATAGTCACCGGTACTCCTGTAAGTGGGGTCTTTTTGTTTGTATTTATATATTCTATGCTATATATGAAAAAAAGAAAAAATTCTCTCTTTTACTAACTATCTTTAGGGTACTGGAAAGTCATCTCATGCCCAGATGCTTTCTTCAGAATTAGCTGATCTAAAACTTTTCGCTATTAATGAGGTAGCAAAAGAACGAAAGTGCTTTTCTGGATTCGATGAGGAAAGAAACAGTAATATAGTTGATGATGAAAAGGTGGGTTTGATATGGAATATGTATATGTTGAAATGTTGATTACTAACTGCTCTCTAATTAGCTTCTTGATGCTATTGAAAATGATCTAGAGAAAGGCGGTCTCATTATAGACTGGCATGTATGTGATATATTTCCAGAGCGTTTAATCGATCTGGTTGTCGTTTTAAGAGCCGACAATTCTGTATTATATGACCGGTTGAAGAAACGTAACTATCAACAATCCAAGATCGAAGAGAACATTGATGCAGAAATCATGCAAGTTGTTCTTGACGAAGCTAAAGAGGCATATGCTGAGGAAGTTGTTGTAGAATTGCAAAGCGATAACGTGGAAGATTTGGAGTCCAATGTCGAACGTATCGTTGCTTGGAAAGAACAATGGGATAAGGATAATTCTGGTGGTGTAAATAGTGAGAAGGTTGCTGGATCTGATTCTGAAAGTGAATAAAATAGACTGGTGTCTGTTGTTTGTCTATTAATATATGTATTTAGAGAGTTATGCTGTCGAGAGCTTCATTTAAGAGCTCGCAAACTGTCAAAACTTCCAAGTGGGTGTTGTAGAAATGATTAGGAGCGATTCTGATGACATCTGGCTTCCTTTCGTCAGTAACAACACCTCGGTCTGCCATATATTTAAACACTTTGTCCATAATATTATGGCCAGACGGTAAAAACAATATAGATATCTGTGCTCCTCTCTCTCTAGAGTCCAATGGTGTAAGAATCTTGAAATGTACAGAATCCTCTGGACCATCATCTAATATCGGGATGCAATATTTAGACTTCGTCAAGAGTTCTAGTAAGTAATTAGTCAAACTCACACTTCTCTTATGAAGTTCTGATAAGCCACCGGCTCTAGCAAACAGTTTCAAACTTTCACCAAGACAAACAGTATTCAGAACACTTGGATTCGACATCCTGAAACCCTGCGCGCCGGGAATAGGATCAAAATCTTCTTTCATTTGAAATCTGGTACTAGGGTTGTTGCCCCACCAACCTGCCAATCTAGGCCTTTGATCCTTGCCATGTTTACTGTGAACAAAAAGACCACCAATACCTCCTGGCCCCGCATTCAAGTATTTATAGGTACAAAACACTGCGAAATCAACCCCCCATTTGTGTAATTCTAGAGGAACATTGCCCGCAGCATGAGCTAGATCCCAACCACAGATAGCTCCTTTATCCTGTGCAGCTTTGGTGATAGTGGGAATATCAAACAGTTGACCAGTGTAGAACTGTATTCCTGAAAATATTACAACTGCAATCTTATCACCTTCCTTTTGTATGGTTTCCAAAATGTCCTCAAGTCTTAGTGTATATTCGCCTTCTCGGGGAGCTAATGCAATCAGAGCTTCCTCAGGGTCCAAATCGTGCAACCTCGCTTGATTCTGAAATGCGTAATTATCAGAAGGAAATGCCTTTTTCTCATATAGGATCTTATAGCGGTTTGCCGAGGGCCTATAGAACGCAGCCATCATAGCATGCAGATTACCAGTTAAGGTGTTCATGACAGCCACCTCAGAAGCATCATCAGCACCTACAATAGGAACAATCAGCGATGTCACTGGATCGTCTATAGATACCCAGGGTTCCGCATAGGGATGATTAAAATGAGAATTGACTCCTCTTTCCGCCCATGCATTCAATTCTTGGATAACAGCCCGTCTAGTAGTTTTAGGCATCAAGCCAAGAGAATTCCCGCAGAAATAAAGTGACGACTTATCGGAGGAATTGATAGCTAGGGTTTCAAAAGTAGGAATCTCAAACTCAGATTTGAAGTCCGGATACTTTACATCGAGCTTTTTTGCGTATTGTTCTTGGTCGTTCAGTGACATCTTGGTTTTGCCGTAGCAGTTGTACCAAACCGGAAGAGAGGAAAAGTTGAAGTTTTCAACTGATAACTGGGAAAGTTAGCCAAGCTCGAAGGAACCCCTCCCGCCAGGATTAAAACATAGTATATTCAAACTATCAACTATATTTCACAGATCTATATTTTGCCACAGAATTTGTCTATCTTCAAGATACTCATTAAAATTTTTTTAGATTTTTCCTTTTTTTCCACGATTTATTGAGCCAAGTTATTCCCCCCTCCCTCTTCCCGATACGAGCTGAGATCTCGATTTTCCCGTTTAGGAAATAGCTGATCTCATCTTAGGACCTCATCTTATCACTCTTCTTCCTAGACTTCACAGCAACAGCAATCAGAATAATAATATCAATAGATTTAAACAATTCCAAAATGGAATGGAAAAAGGAAGAACGTAAAATATCTGAGTTTTGGACTACTGTATTGGAACAGAACCAATTCTCTCGTTTGGCTCGTATCCAGCCAGAGGATTCATTTGTACGACTTCAATCAAGTGATTCTGCGGCAGAAAGTGACAGAAAACCTGTTCAAAGGACCAACTTTCAACAATATACGTCTTTTCTTCATGGCTCTCATGCGAGCAGTCCATTATTGGATATATCCGATACACGTTATCAGCCGAGTGGTTCTGACACCGATGAGTTTATCAACTATCCTTCTGCCAATCCGCCGAGTGGTGACATCTTTGAGCAACAAGCACATGGTGATTCATCTTATACTTTAGATGCGAAGCCGGTTTATGGAGTACCCTCTATTAATCTGACCGAGCCCACACATTTTGATACTGATGGCCAACTTAAAAAATCCATTTCCCGCACTCCCTACCCCGTTAAAGCTGTTAAATGCCTCTCATCACCAGATCTACTAATAAAGCCTTTTTCTGTCGATCCATCACTCACAGATCTGCATGAACACTGTGATACCACGGTCGAATTCCCTAAACGCCCTTATCCATTTATTTCCTCGGAGAATATATGCCGCCGCAAGCCTTTAAACATTTCTCCATATTCAGACAGGAAAGAAAAGCTTAAGAGCCTAGAATCATTAAAATCTAATCTTGAAGACTCCGAAGAAATAGTACAATTGAGCGGCACTGATGATATCGAGTCATCATCCTATTCATCAACTAAATTAGGTGACCTAACTAAGAGAACGGTATGTTCTTCAAGTCCTGATATTCTAATCACGGGAATAACTTATAAAGACCTGAACGCATTTTCACCTCCAGCTGCTGGAGCATCCTCACCGGTATTGCAAGACTCTATGTCTCTGATGTGCTCTTCGCCGCCCATGCAATCTCCAAAACATCGCAGCACAACCTTAAACTTTCCTGAAAACGGGTCAGTAGAGAATCTAGTTCATCATGCTATACTTCAAGATACCAAATCATCGAGGTTTCCACTGCGAACCACTGTCGACTCGCCAAGAAGACTTGAACTATCAAACCGTAAAAAAGCCACAAACCAGAGATCATATGCAAAGAAAAACCCTAGCAGCGCAAGCAGGACTTATAGTAAGCCTCGTTCAAAAAACGGATGCTGGATTTGCCGACTGAGAAAGAAGAAGTGTGATGAAGCCAAACCATCGTGCCTTGCATGCTCTAGACTTGGTATTCAATGTGACTATTCTGAGACTAAGCCGGCCTATATGGATGCAGGACCTCTTGCTGAAGAAGTCAGAGAACTAATTGGTCTTCAGATTCGACAGACTAAAGCACTGAAATGCATAACAAATAATAACTGATACATTTGTATTCAGCTTATCGCTCAGCAATAATATATAACAAGGAACTGCTCTCTGAATTTATATAAATCATTTTATTTTACGGAAAAAACTAAGAAATCAACCTATAAGTATATATATATCTTTACATCAATGTTTAAAATTGTTTTTGCTCAACTTCCAACATCTTGAAATTTCGTTGCTCAATGCTACCATTTCCAGGCAATCGGGTAGAGTCGCATAAGTACTCATCAACCTCTCGAGCACATTGTCGGCCCTCTTGGATACCCCATACAACCAAAGACTGACCTCTTCGACAATCACCAGCAGCGAACAGATTCTCTTCAACCTTGTAACCGTTGGGATTTGCAGTATTGATATTACCTCGAGGGTTTCGAGGAGCACTCAAGTTCTCAGCTTCAGGGCCAACAAAACCCATAGACAAAAGAACCACTTCCGCAGGGAAGAATTCCTCAGAGTTAGGGATTTCTGACATCTGCCATGCTCCACTCTCACTCTGCTTCCATTCAACTCTGACTGTCTTGATTCCCTTAACGTTACCTTCTTCATCGCCAATGAACTCCTTGGATAAAATGCAGAATTCTCGAGGATCCTTGCCGTAATGAGCAGTTACTTCACTGTGACCATAGTCTACTCGGAAGATTCGAGGCCACTGGGGCCATGGGTTGTCCTTACCTCTAGTAGCAGAAGGCTGAGGAAGCAACTCGAAGTTGGTAACTGACTTTGCGCCATGTCGAACCGAAGTACCAATACAATCATTACCAGTATCACCACCACCAATGACAACAACGTTCTTACCCTTGATCAACTCTTGAACCTCTGGCAAAGTCTCTTCCAACAATGCCTTGGTATTCCACTTAAGAAGCTGCATAGCGAACATAATATTGTTTAGCTGTCTTCCAGGGATCTTCAAATCTCTAGGGATGGTAGAACCAACAGACAATACAACAGCGTCATTTTCAGATTTAAGGGCATCAACAGTAATATCTTTACCAATTTCAGTATTGGTGACAATCTGTACACCTTCATCTTCCATAAGTTTGATTCGTCGTAGAACAACACGCTTGTCAAGCTTCATGTTAGGAATACCATACATGAGCAAACCGCCGGGTCGGTCAGATCTCTCATAAAGAGTAACGAGGTGGCCGGCTCTGTTCAATTGATCAGCACAGGCCAAACCTGCAGGACCAGAACCAATAACAGCGACCTTCTTGCCAGTTCGAACAGAAGGAGGCTTAGGAACAATCCATCCCTGTTCCCAGCCATGGTCAATTATAGCAGCTTCTACACTCTTGATTCCAACAGGATCCTCATTAATACCGAGAACACAAGCGCCTTCACAAGGAGCCGGGCAGATTCTACCAGTGAATTCAGGGAAGTTGTTCGTCATCAACAATCTCTGGAGTGCATCATACCACCTATCTTTGAAAACAAGCTCATTCCATTTGGGAATGATGTTAGAGATAGGACAACCAGTATCAGAGGTACAGAAAGGAACACCGCAATCCATGCATCGAGCAGTCTGATATTTGAGGTCTTCCTTGCTCAATCGAGACGACAATTCAGCCCAGTCCTTGGTTCGAGTAGTCGCAGATCTGTACTTCTCGCTTCGTCGAGCGTACTTCATGAAACCCTTAGTCTTGTCTAATTTAACAAGTTTCTTGCTTTTGCCTTCTTCAGATCTCTTATCCATGATGGTATCTTCCAAATCCAAAAGCTTGGGTTCATTTCGTCTAGCGGAAGGAGCAGGAGATGCAGCTCTGCTCATCTTCTTCAATTCGCCATTTGTGGCATCAGCATCAGGGTCCTCCTTGATAGAATGCAAAAATCCACTGATTTCAGACTTCTTTGCTTCAGCCAACTTGGCAGCTTCTTCATCTAATACCTTCTTGTAATCTCTAGGCAATACCTTGACGAATCGGGTTAAGATTCGATTGAAATCAGTCAGAATTCGATCAGCAAGCTCAGAGTTAGTGTAATGTCTGTGCTCCTCAATCAAACCTCGTAGGAAGGCTATTTCTGCAGGATCAGTAAGACCAGACAGTTCAACCATCTCCAAATTGATGTTATCATTGAATTCTTGGCCGATATCCAAAACATATGCAATACCACCAGACATTCCAGCAGCAAAGTTTCTACCAGTAGTACCAAGAACAACAACACGACCACCGGTCATATATTCACAGCCGTGATCACCTACACCTTCAACGACAGCAGTAGCACCAGAGTTTCTCACTGCAAATCGCTCAGCAGCAATACCTCTAAAGAAGCACTTACCAGAAGTGGCGCCATAAAGACAGGTGTTACCGATAATAATATTCTCCTCAGCCTTGAATGCAGATTTCTTAGGGGGATACATGACAATTCTACCACCGGAGAGACCCTTACCAACATAATCGTTAGCATCACCTTCAAGTTCCAAGGTAATTCCAGGAGCCAAGAATGCACCGAATGACTGACCAGCTGAACCTCGTACATTGACATGAACTGTGTCATCAGGCAGACCATTTTCGCCGAATTTTTTAGATATTCGGTATGAAAGTGTAGATCCCAGAGCACGATCAGTGTTGAGAATGTCACAATCAATCTGAACAGGCAATCCCTTTTCTAAAGTGATTTCAGATTCATCAATGAGTTTGTTATCAAGTCTTACATGCAATCTGTGATCTTGCTTTCGAACATTTCTAGTGCTAACACCAGGTCTAAGAGTATGAGCAGGTGTCAAAATAGGAGTTAAGTCCAAATTGGCAGCCTTAATATTCTTAAGATCTGATCGTACCTTAAGCTTCTCAGCATGGCCTACCATCTCGTTAATGCTTCGGAAACCAAGCTTGGCCATGATGGCTCTCAACTCGTTAGCAATGTAGTAGAAGAAGTTGATGACATGTTCAGGTGTACCAGTGAATTTCTTTCGAAGCTCAGGATCCTGGGTAGCGATACCAACGGGGCAAGTGTTAAGGTGGCACTTTCTCATGAAAATACAACCCATAGCAATCAATGGAGTGGTTGCAAAACCCCATTCTTCGGCACCCAAAAGACAAGCAATGGCAACATCTCTACCAGTCTTTAGCTGACCATCAGTTTGCACAACAACTCTACCTCGAAGATCATTCAGTACAAGTGTCTGATGGGTTTCAGCAAGACCCAACTCCCAAGGCAAGCCGGCGTATTTAATACCAGTCCATCTAGAAGCACCTGTACCACCATCATGACCAGATACCAATATATGATCGGCCTTGGCCTTAGCAACACCAGAAGCAATAATACCGACACCTACTTCAGACACAAGTTTTACTGAAACTCTTGCTCTGGGATTAGAAGTCTTAAGATCGTAAATCAGCTGCTTCAAATCTTCAATAGAATAGATATCATGGTGAGGAGGGGGGGAGATCAAACCAACACCAGGAGTAGAGTGTCTCGTCTTAGCAATGGATCGAGAAACTTTGTGTCCAGGCAACTCTCCACCTTCACCAGGTTTAGCTCCTTGAGCCATCTTGATTTGCAGTTCTTCAGCATCAGACAGATAAAAAGAAGTGACACCGAATCGACCGGAGGCAATCTGCTTGATAGCTGATCGCATAGTATCACCATTCTCGGCTACAGTTGACCGTTCACTATCCTCACCACCCTCACCAGTGTTAGACTTACCACCGAGACGATTCATAGCGACGGCTAAAGTAGAATGAGCTTCCATTGAGATAGAACCGTAAGACATGGCACCGGTAACGAAACGTCTAACAATTTCAGTCCAAGGTTCAACCTGATCAATAGGTACAGGAGTCGAATTCTCGAAGTCGAAATCTAATAAGCCTCTTAAGGTACAGTCTTTGATAGCTTGTAGCTCTTTGGAAGAATAAGTATCGTAAGCCTTTTCATTCTTGTTTCTCACTGCGTCCTGAATGTTGGCAATAGCGGTAGGGGAATTGACATGAGCATCCCCACCATCTCGCCAGTTATACTCGCCACTTTCAGGCAAACCAATGGGCTTAACTGTGACACGAGAAGGATAGCCTTGTTCGTGCAAAGTAAAAGCATCCTGTGCAATAAAATCAAAGCCAATACCTTTGATTCGAGAAGCGGTACCAGCAAAACATCTGTCAACAACAGAGTTATCGATACCAAGAATTTCAAAGATTTGAGCACCCTTGTAAGAAGCTAAAGTGGAGATACCCATTTTAGACATGACCTTGAGGATACCACCATCGATAGAGTGCTTATAATTCTCTATTACTTCCTCATCAGAGCTTTGTACACTAAGAAGTGACTCTCTGTTCATCTTCAACAAAGTCTCGATAGCAAGGTAAGGATTGACGGCATCAGCACCATAACCAACAAGCACACACATGTGGTGAACTTCTCGGGCTTCGGCAGTTTCAACAATGATAGCAACCTTAGATCTCTGCTTCTGTCTAACAAGATAGTGGTGAACAGCGCCTGTGGCTACAATAGCAGATACAGGAACTCGAGACTCGGAAACACCTCTGTCACTAAGAACTATAATCTTAGACTTTGAGGAAATAGCTTCATAGGCCTCCTGGCAAATTCTGTCTAAAGCATTGGTATATCCTTTAAGACCTTCGGACTTGTCGAACGTAATGTCAATGGTGTGGATAGTCCAGCTAGGATAATACTTGGGTAAATGGTACAACGCTTTGAATTCTTCAATGGATAACAGAGGAGAAGAAATGAGCAATCGGTCACACTGGTTAGGCTTCATCTCAAGCACATTACCTTGAGGACCAACATAACATTCCAAAGACATGACAATGGACTCCCGGATAGGATCAATAGGGGGATTTGTAACTTGAGCAAATAATTGTCGGAAATATTCGTACACAAGCTTGGGCTGATTGCTTAAGCATGCTAAAGCCGAATCGTTGCCCATGGAACCAAGAGCTTCCTTGCCTTCAGCTGCCATAGGAGCCAAAAGCATGGATACCTGTTCAAAAGTATAACCGAACGCAGGTAATCGAGGATCCGTCTGGACTGTGTATTTGTCCAAAACAGGTTTCAAACTAGCGAGACTCTTGTAGTCTTTGTTCTCCATTTTCTGTAACAATTCAGGCATGGTTATCAAGTTGGCGGAGATCCAAGACTTGAAATCAAATCGAGAAGCAACCTTAGCCTTCAATTCACGATCATCGACAATTTTACCTTCCTTGGTATCAACTAAAAGCATTCTACCTGGTCTTAATCTTCCTTTTTGAACGACGTTCTCAGGATCAATGGACATGACACCAACTTCAGACGCACAGATCATTCTGTCATCAGCAGTGACATAATATCGACAAGGTCGCAGACCGTTTCGATCAAGATTGGCACCACAATATCGGCCATCAGCAAAAGTGAACAAAGCAGGACCATCCCAAGGTTCCATCAAACAAGCAGCCCATTCGTAAAAGGCCCGTTTCTTAGGATCCATGTTCTCGTTGTTTTGCCAAGCTTCTGGAATCAGGAGCATAACAGCTTCAGGTAAAGACAAAACACCGTTGATGACAAGCAATTCCAGGACATTATCGAAAGCAGCGGAGTCAGAACCACCTTCTTCAATAATAGGGTACAATCTTTCCAACTCGTCTCCAAACAAAGTGGACTCCATAACACCTTCTCGAGCTCGCATCCAATTCTTGTTACCTCTAAGTGTGTTGATCTCACCATTGTGAGCAGCCCATCGTAACGGCTGCGCTCGATCCCATGAGGGGAATGTGTTGGTAGAGAATCGAGAGTGTACAAGAGCAAAGTGAGCTTCGTAGTCAACATTTAAAAGATCATAGTAGTAGTTGTAAACTTGAACAGGTACTAATTGACCTTTATAGACAATGTTCTTGTTGGAAAGAGAACAGATATAGAACCAGTTATGTAGACCAATAGTATGAGTGGCCTGCTTTCTCAAAATGAACAGCTGTCTTTCCAAAAGCTTCTCGAACTTTTCTTCAAAAATATTAGCGTCGGTTACCTCAGGGCTGGTGCCAGATCCGTAAGCCTTTTCGAGAACCACAAGAGGCTGAAGGACAATAGGTTCTCGGGAAAGGGCAGCGGGACCCAAAATGGATGAGTCTCGAGGAACTTCTCTCCATCCCAAAACTCTGAGGCCAAGTGAATTGGCAATATGCTCAAAAGTAGTTTTAGATTCCACTAGTACCTCATCATCTTTTTTGAAAAAAAGGTTACCAAATGCATATTGACCCATGGGAGGAACCACAAAGTCGTGAGTTATGGCAAACTCCTTAACCACAAATTTGTGGGGAATAGAGGTCATAACACCAGCACCATCACCATCTCGGGCATCAGAACCAACAGCGCCTCGATGGGTCATGTTGCAAAGCAGGTCTTTAGCATCAGAGACGATTTTATGGGATACTTGTCCTTTGATATGACAAGAGAAGCCAACACCACAGGCATCTTTTTCAAAGTCAGGATCATAGAGACCTTGCTTTTTTGGAAGAGCACCTGCCCAAGACTTGTTATCTTGTTCATCGTAATTGTAAGGAGTATACTCCTCTATCAGCACTTCATTTTGATCCATCGAATCGGAGTTCTTCAAAACTTCTGCTGTCTCTAGAACTAGTTAGTATATGAATTTTGAATACAAATAGTAATGATAGTGGTGCTGCTGCTGCTGCTGATGCTGCTTCATGGAGCCCCACGGATATCTCCGTGTCTTCCTCTTCCAATTTCCATTAAACTTTTCTTTTTCTGCAGTTTTCCCATCTGTCGCACCGGCCGCCGGCGACCACCAATTTCTCCGCCAAAAAAATTTTCCACATCCCAATTTTTTAATTTTGGCAAGTTTGAGTCACCGAGCAGAATTCCCAGCCAACCACCGTTTTGCGATAACAGATTGACCAATGTGATACAACCCAATTTCGCCCGCAATTCAATTGGTTACAAATTATTTCAAAGTTGATGAGCTGGAGTGGTGTGGGCGAAGACAACAGCGGGCCATCTGAAGACTATCTGCCATAGAGAGTGAGAGCTCATCTTCGGTAGTCAGTTGAATGGATATCAAAATCAAGACTCTGCCCGAGAGCTATCCCCGATATCGGCGAAAGTCCAAGTTTCATCAATGTTTGAAAAACAATGCAACATTAAAGGCAAACTCTCACAAAGGGGAAAAAGAATGACAAATGCATGGAAGAGGATTGGTCCCATGGCGACAAGACTTGTAGAAACGTGATATAGCAGCAGAGTAATGAATTTCCAGTCTCCTTTTTTAATTCACATGTTTTCCAGTTGAGCGAATCAACAACGAAGCATATAAACTAGTCACAATTATAGCAGGCTGTTTCTGACAATACTATGAAGTTGGCACGATTTGCCACCTAACCCAGATAATACTCCTTTTCTTCGTATGCTTCCATCTTAGCTATGTCATAAAATGCAACATGAATAAATAACTTGGCCGAGGAATCAGTCCGTCGTCACATCTAACAAATAGCTTACAAAAGAAGTGCTAAGAAGAATATAAGAGGGTTTTTTGTGTCTGCCAGGTATCTTCAAGTCAAGAAATCAGACCATGCTCTTATATGAGCTGGGACTTATCTTGGTGTCGGTAAATCAAAGCTCGAATAAAGCGTTCTACAAAGACGAAGATGTGGGAAAAACTACCTAACCAAGCAGCAAATAATCATTTTAAAAGACAAGTTCCAAAAATATACATACCTGTTGATCCAATATAATCGTCTATTCTCTGGATGGAAGATTTCAGTTAATCAAATATCTCAGCTTTGTAGTGCAAAGAATGCGCTTGTCGAGATGTTTCAAAAGAATATACCGTTTGATATCGTTGAAAGAAATGAGTGGGTGCGCCTGGTTTGGTATTTAAAGGTTCTGCGATTGGGGTGTGGGAGGGGAGGGGCGTCGGGCCTGCTTATCCTTAATGTAGTATTGGAGTTAAGACGAGGGCCGAAACATCAAACGGGTCACCCGAAGCAATATAAACCGAAATATGAAGGGATTTTTTTGCTATAGAATACATTTGAGTAAGTTTATTTTTCTATCTGATAATTTTTATGAAGCTCTGATGATGTTTGTTGAGCTCAAGCTTAATCTTGCAACCTCAATGACCCTAATCCTTATCGTGTATCTATGGCCTATAAGGGACGAGCATTTATAAGCTTGGGAGAAGTTTCGTAGGCGGGGTTTATAACTAATCTAATATAAGCAATAATATGTGACAGCTACCTAAAAAGGGGATTCACGTCACGTTTTATTGATTCTATGCGAGGTTGCTACTTTTTTTTTTTTTTTTTTTTTCTTGGTCGAGCAAGTGCTGCTGTTGGCTGCACACCTCTTTTGCTGTCGCAGATGACCTACCATCATCCACCATCGCTGCTGGGGGAATTCTCTTCAGCCAATCAGTAATGCAGTATTAATGGCCTAGATAGGGCGATATCGGAACTTCCTCCGCACCTTAGCTTTGACTAAAAGGAAAAGGACGTCGTACTGTCCGAGGCGAATAAAATGCACATGAAAGCGGAGATGTCAGAACAGAATGAAAAAAAATGAAAGAAAAGAAAAGAAAAATAAGTGCCAAACCAAGAAAGATGAAGCGGAGTAGGTAGCTTGGATATGAAGCAGCTAAATATAGATCTTAATTTTCACTTTAATTATTTCCAAATCATATTTTACGTTTATATTTTCAGTTGCTGAGCTTTTTGGATATATCTCAAGAACAATTATCTGATCGTAGCTAATGAATTGAGTTTAGATCAGTATTGGTGTCGAGCTTTAAATTGGAACCCATTTCCGAGAAACTAAGATCTAGAATTTTATTTCTCTTTTAGTGATATATAGTCAATTTCATAAGTGTCCTGGGTTTTTGAAAAAATC
Source organism: Daia tannicola (assembly GCA_030569095.1). NCBI lineage: Eukaryota > Fungi > Ascomycota > Dipodascomycetes > Dipodascales > Trichomonascaceae > Daia > Daia tannicola. Next base: position 963,755 of record JAJMJQ010000002.1, read on the forward strand.
GTTTCTTATTTGGTTCCAATCGGTATGGTTAGTATCTTTCTAGATTTCCCTCTTTGGCCATATGAAGCCTATTTTGATATCATATGGCTCACACGCATTCAGCTAAGATCGACAGCTTATCGGAGAAGCAATTTAAAATCATATATATACCGACATAGACAAATATTTAATTTCATAGTTCAGTGAGGTATTTAGAAAATATATAAACGAATAAATAATCCAATTGCACAGACTAGGAAATCCCTACCAATATATATTCCTGGAATTTTTAAGCTTTGGCAAGTTCTTCGACTGCCACTCTTGCAGTAGAAGTAGCACTGGCTGGATTAGCACCAGTGACAAGTCGGCCATCAACGACAGTATAATCAGCCCAAGGAGTAGGGGGGGCTTGATAGATAGCACCGGCACCAAGCAAGGAGTCTTCACAGAATGCCAACTTCTTCTCCTTAAGCAGTGCAGTAAGACCCATGGCATCTTCACCAACGTTGGCAAAACTGGTGACCTTTTTACCTTTGATTAAAGTTTCACCATTTTGATCCTTGATCCCTAGAAGAATTAAGGGACCATGACAGACAGCACTGACAATACCTCCATTTGCATAGATATCACTAGCAAGTTTCTGGAGACCATGAGCATCAGCAAAGTCGAACACAGTGCCATGGCCGCCAGCAGCATAGAAAATACTGTAATCCTTGGCATCGACTTCAGCAGGAGTTTTGGGTGCGGCAAGAAGCTTGTTAAGAGGGAACTCAGTGTCATTGAGCTGAGACAATTCCTTTTCATTCAAGAAATCAGGAGCTTTTGAGTGCTCATCAATACCTGCCTTGCCGTTCTCGGAAACAACATCTACCTCGAAGCCATTGCTAGTGAAGTAAAGATATGGATGAAGAGCTTCGGAATAAAAGAGACCGGTTTTGGCTCCGTCAGGATAGAAGGGGCCATAATAATCAGTAATGGCTAAAACAACTTTCTTAGGAAGAGCGACCATTTTAAATAAAAAATATCAATTGTTGATAATGTAAATTGATGATTTCTGGATATATATATAGAGGAGTAGTTTTTCTATAACGGGATATTTCCGCCTCTTATATATTTTTGCCTTTAATGTTCGGAACAAGGCACCCGAACTTTTGTCTCTTCCTCCACCTTTTTTTAAGCAAGCAACACAGCTAAAAGGAGGACTTCAATAGAGCCATCTCCATCCAACATAGGGAAACAAAGTAAATAGGAAGTTATATTGGGAGAGCATAAACTAAAAAAGAAACTAAAAAATATATTATATGACTTTTATTTGTTTTGTTTTCTTGATAATGTTGTCTTCATACACTCGAGCTTTGATCCGCTCGCCAAGGCTGGAACATCATAGAAGTAATATTGCCGTAGACACAATGTAAGAAATGAGATTTTTTTTGGCAGAAATAACTATCAGCTATAGTCTCCTATCTATTAATACTCCTCCTCATCTTCGTCCCCTTCACTGCTATCATTAGCTTCAACTTGAAGCTCCTCTGCTTCTATCATGTTTTCCTCATCTACCTCCTCTTCCTCATCGGCATCGTCAACAACGGTACTGATCGTCTCTTTTTTAGGCATCCTAGCTTCTAACTTAGTCTTCTTGGATATAATTTCTCTGACAGTACGATTACTAAGCGAGTCCCAGATTTGTAGTGAACCTGAGCTGCCGCCAATAGCAATATGGCCAAGCACTTCTTTATTAGGCGCGAATGATGTGGTGAAAACCTTTCCAACATCGAAATCTCTAGACAATACCATAGAAGGACCTCTGCTGGAAGATAAGTTCCAAAGTTTAACTGTCTTATCTGATGATCCAGTTACCATATAGCCTTCAGCAAATTCATTGATATCGAACGATGTGACTTCAGAATCATGGGCTTGTAAAGACCAAATGGGTTTACCTTCCTTTCTTGCATCAAACTTATGTATAACACCTAATTCAGTGGAAACATAGAAATTATAACCATTGGATTCCCATTTAGCGGCCTCAATATCGCTGTCTACTTTCCATTTTCTTTGACCTTGAGTTCCTTCAGCTCGTAAATCTGTCACTCTTGCAAATCTGTCATAACCACCACTCAAAAGTATAGTGGCTTCTGTAGGATTAAACGCAACAGAACTGACCTTACCATTATGGATATTATAGCTTTTAGCACATGATCCCTGTGTGAGATCCCAAAGCTTGACAGTGGTGTCAGCAGATCCAGATGCTAATAAATGTCTATGCATAGGGTTTGAAGATAGTGACAACACAGCATCAATATGATAGTTGTCATTCACAGAGACTTGCTTACGCTTTGACTTTTTCTGTTTAACACTCTTCTTATCCTCAGGGGCCTGGCCAAGAATCATGTCAGGATAAACACTGTCAACGACATCCAAATTCCAGATTTCAATCTGAGGTTCGAAAGTACCGATAGCGACGTAATTGCCTCCTTTGTTTTCAGTAGCATTTTTACCCACACTATAATTTACCCATTCAAGACACAAAGGAAACGATGGTAACATAAAGTCATGATGCACATATAAAGAGTTGGATTTTCGTAAAGATTCATCGTTCTCATCATCATCCTCATCATCTCTGGCAGTACTGTCATAAACATATACTTCGAGGTATGAAACATCATCTTCGGTTCTAGCAGCAAGAACAAGATTATCTGTAGAAAGTATTTGTAGATCTTCTCGTTCATCATCCGAATCATTTTCGTTTTCAGGTAGTTCAATATATGGATCCTTCTCACCTGGGGTATAGTAAGCTAATGATTTGATATTGTTGAAAATACCAAGCTTCTGAGGACCAGTTTCTTCATCTATTTCATCTTCGATTTCTTCATCATCATATGTATCGAGATTGTATTCTTTAAGTTCTTCATCACTACCGTTTTCGGTCTCTGGTTGCTTTTGTGCCAATTCCACTGTCTCACCAGTCTTCTCAGCTAAAGCCTCTTTAGCGTCTTGAAGTTGGAGTTCAGCAAGATGAGCAATTCGGTCCATTTCTTCATCATTAAGATCGTATTTCGTGGGAAATTCTGCAGCAAATCCTCTAGGGACCCATTTGGTTGCTGAAAACATCTTTGATTATAAACCTGGATTATCTTTGATCTCTTGATTCTTTCGAAATTTTTTTTTCAGTAGGTTTTGCCAAAAAAAAAAAAAGCCGCAGCACGTGACCTTGACATACTTTGAAATCGACAATTCTCTCTTGAGCCGAGTTTCTTAAAAAAAGCCAACACATAAAACGAATATCATCTATCCAATCCAAAGAACAATATGCCTCCCAAAGAAGCCAAAGTCTCCAAAAAGGCACCCGAACTTACTGGAAATACGATTGAACAATTGTTCAAACTTCTAGCTATGCAAGCTTCAGGGGAAGATAAACCTATCAACGAAACAAAACCTATGGATGAATATAAATTCTGGAAAACACAGCCAGTCATTCCATTAGGAAAAGAACAAGAAGTTGACAAAGAAGGACCTATTGAAATTAAAACCGTAGATCAGGTTAGTGACAAACCATCTCCTTTACCTGCTAGCTTTGAGTGGTGTACAGTTGATATCAATGATTCTGTACAAATCAATGAAATCTATGATCTTTTATATTACAATTATGTGGAGGATGCTGACGAAGAGTTTCGATTCAAATATTCGCCAAAATTCTTGCAGTGGGGGCTTAAAAGTCCCGGTTGGAATCCCGATTGGATGGTCGGAGTAAGGGTTAAAGATACTGGCAAACTTGTAGGCTTTATCAGTGGCATACCATCAATTCTAAAAATCAGAGACAATGAGCCTATAAATGTTGCTGAGATCAACTTTCTCTGTGTGCATAAAAAGCTGAGATCCAAGCGATTAGCACCTGTATTGATAAAAGAAGTTACTCGTCGAGTCAACAAGTCTGATACCTGGCAAGCACTTTATACAGCAGGCCGTGTTTTGCCTTCTCCTGTGTCAACAGCCCGATACTTCCACAGACCTATTAATTGGGAGAAATTACATGAATCTAGCTTTGTTTTCCTGCCTCCTAATTCATCTGTGGCTAAAGAATGTGCTATATATGCTCTTCCTCAAACTACATCTCTGCCTAACATTAGACCAATGACTAAAGCAGACATACCACAGGTGAAAATCTTGTTTGACTTTTATCAGTCTCGATTCGATGTTTCCCCTGTATTCTCAGAAGAAGAACTAGAACATTGGCTGATTGATTCCGTTCATGCTGAAGATGAAACTAGAAGCACCGTTTACAGCTATGTCATCTACGACGAAAATGATGTTTCCAATATTACAGATTTCTTCAGCTTCTTTGGTATAGAATCTACAGTTTTGTCAACTGAAAAACATAACTCCATTAATGTTGCATACGGCTTTTACTATGGCACTAAATCAGGAATCTCTGATGATGGTAGAACAGTTGTCGACAAGGAAGCATTGACCAAAAGACTTAACCAGATGTTCCACAACTGCTTAGTTCTGGCAAAAGGTGAGAACTTTGATGTTCTGAATGCCTTAACTTTAATGGATAATGCGTTATTCATGGATGATTTGAAGTTCAAGGCTGGCGATGGATATCTCAGGTATTATCTCTTTAATTATAAAGCTTTCCCTGCTGATGGTGGTATTGATCGGAAGGGTAATCTTCAGTGGAGCGCCAGTGGTGGCGTAGGAGCTCTTATGTTGTAATTAGTCAAAAATTAAATTTACTATACGGAATGTTGTACCAGTTGAATGCCGCTATATATATATGTATATAGACGTTTGTACAAAGACGGTTGTTGAACCTCCTAATATATGTTTTGTAGCAATATCTTAAAACAAAACCACAAAAAGATCAAATATGGCATTAAAACATGCCCTCAATTTCTCCTTCCTTATTAACTTCAATGTCCATAAATCCACAATGTGTAGGGAGACCAGGAATAGTCATGATTTCTGCTGCCAATGCGTACAAATAACCTGCACCAACAGATGCTCGAATGTCTCTAATAGGAACAGTGAAACCAGTAGGTACTCCCTTAAGAGCAGGGTCGTGGGACAAAGAATATTGAGTTTTGGCGACACAGATGGGCAGCTCACCAAATCCTTGTCTGGTGTAGGTTTCCACCTTCTTCCTTGCAAGCTCACTAAGCTCAATGTCCTTGGCACCGTACATTTTTTGGGCAATAATATTCAGCTTCTCCTCAACTGTAGTTCCTTTTGTAGGATACAAAAATTGAAAGTCATTATTGTCATTTTTGGAAGCCTTGATAACACCCTCAGCTAATTTGATAGCACCTTTGCCACCTTCAGCCCAATGATTACTGACAATAGCATCTTCAGCACCAGCCTTAATTGATTCTTCTCGAATAACTTCATGTTCAGCCGCTGTGTCGGATTCCATTCTGTTAATTGCAACAACCACTGGTAGTCCGTATTGTTTAGCATTTGAGATATGCTTAGCAAGATTGGCACAACCATTTCTGAGAATCTCAACATTTTCTTGCAAGTAAACGTCAGGCAAAGGAACACCAGGCTTTACATCAGGTCCACCTCCATGGAGTTTCAACGCTCTTACTGTAGCAACAATAACAACGACGTCAGGAACCAATCCAGAAGATCTGCACTTGATGTTGAAGAATCTCTCACCACCCATTGTGAAGTCGAAACCAGCTTCAGTGACGACATAGCCAGCATCTTCATCGGCATCTTCATATTCTTCAGTACCGGCCAACTTCAAAGCCATCTTGTCAGCTAACACTGAGTTTGCACCAATACTAATATTAGCAAAAGGACCAGCATGTACAAACACAGGAGTACCTTCCAAAGTCTGCATAAGATTAGGCTTAATAGCATCCTTCATCAGGGCTGTTAAAGCACCACCACATCCAATATCATCACAAGTGATAGGTTCTCCGGCTTTACTAGATGCAACAACCATGTTACCAAGTCGTTCCCGCATATCTTCGAGTGAGTTAGAAAGGGCGAGGATAGCCATACACTCACTAGCAACAGTAATATCAAATCCAGTTTCACGAGTATTACCCTTTTCAGTAGGCGCAGTTCCAATAGTGATACCTCGGAGGAATCGATCATTACAGTCGACGACTCTCTTCCAGGTTATGGTATCAGGATCAATATCTAGACGAGCAAACTTGGACACTTCCTCAGGGGTAAGATCATCAGGGTTGGTCTTATCAATTCCAAGCTTCCTTAGTCGACGGAACATAACAGGGGAAAACTTTCGTACACCCTTCTTTGCAGGCACCAATCGTTTGTACAGAGGACCATCTTTTTGAGAACCCTCATGGAAAATTCTAGTGTCGATAGCAGCAGCAAGAAGGTTAGTAGCCGCACCAATGGCATGAATATCACCGGTGAGATGAAGGTTGAATTCATCCATAGGAATGACCTGAGAATAACCACCGCCTGCAGCACCACCCTTGATTCCGAACGTGGGACCCATAGAGGGCTGTCTAACATTTGCAAATGAAGTCTTTCCAAGATGAGCACCTAGAGCCTGTACAAGACCCACAGTTGTAGTGGACTTGCCTTCTCCAAGAGGAGTCGGAGTGATACCAGTAACAAGGATATATTTACCATTTCGTCTATGGTTCAATCGATCCAAAATAGACAATTGCACTTTTGCTTTGTAGGCTCCAAAAGCCTCGAGTTCACTAGGTATGATACCAATTTCACGAGCCAAGTCAGAGATGTTCTTAGGTCTTTGAGCTCTAGAAATTTCGAAATCAGAGGGGACTTTTTCCTGAATATTCAAAGGTAAAGGAGTGATCTTCTTCTTATGAGACGATTCGAGGCTTCGCAAAGCAGAAATGTACACATTTTCCAAGAGCATAGCAACAGTCATAGGACCAACACCACCAGGAACAGGAGTGATCTTAGAAGCGACCTTAGAAGCAGACTCAAAATCGACATCACCAACAAGTCTATGACCAGATTTCTTAGTGGCATCTGCGACATAGTTGGTGCCGACGTCGATTACGACAGCACCAGGTTTAAGCCAGTCACCTTTGACAAATCCAGGCTGACCAATAGCAGCAACAACAATATCAGCAATCTTGACAATATCGCTAATATTTCGGGTCTTAGAGTGGACTACAGTGACAGTAGCATGAGCATTCTTCAACAGATAAGATACAGGGCTACCGACGATATCGGATCGTCCAAGGACAACGGCGAATTTTCCTTCAACATTGACACCAGATTCTTGCAAGAGATACATAATACCTTTAGGTGTGCAAGGAATGAACAAAGGATTTCCACCTCTCTTTGCCAGTTCACCGATATTCAAAGGGCCGAAACCATCAACGTCCTTTCCAGGAACAACAGCATTTGTAATAACAGTTTCATTGATATGGGCAGGAACAGGCAATTGTACTAGAATACCATGAACAGAAGTATCCTCATTGAGTTCATTAATTCGTTGTAAAAGCTAAAAGAATTGGGGTTAGTTTTCTAAATTTGCTAAGCTTTTTGAGCGTATTTCCTAATTCGTAAATAAATGCGGCTTTCGACGCACCCGCGTTCCTCCACTAAAAAAAAAAGAAGTGGACCCGAGTAAATGAAAGCTGATTTCACATGTAGAAGATAAAACCGAACCCTCAATAGCACCAATGGGGAAAACTTTTACTTTTTTTTTTGATTTCTGGCTCATAAGCTAAGATCGGCTTAATTTTGTAGAAATAGTATCTGAATAAAATCGTAGTTTCTTGTACAAGTGCAGAATCCATATTGATCTTAATTGATCTCGGAACATTTTTCTAGATTCTTACCCGGGTCACAAGAAACGTTGGAGCCGAAATTCAGCTAATAATGACTAAAAAACCAGGTTATACTGACGAAAAGAATGACATTGGTATGTTCAGTATTATAGCTTCCACGAAAAGAAAAAATTCAAGCTAATTCATTACTTACTTCAGTCTCAGTGATAGATTCTGTTAGGTTTAGAATCTCACAATCGATATTAGCTTCAAGAGCTGCCTTGAGCTTCATTCGAACATATGTAGAAGAATCCGGCCTATCACCGACTTGAATAATGGTCAATGAAGGTCTGAAACGAGCATATGTCTGCTGCTTCTCCTTGATTAGTTCATGGATCTTTCCACGGACATTTCTGCGGTTAGAATCAGATGCTGGTACGGCCCAACTAAAGGACACAAAATGCATGTATTCAGGGACTATTGCCTCTTTTAATTTACAGTAACATATATATGAATTACTGCATTATATTAGAAACTTACTTTGCAATGGTAGTTCCGTCAATAATCTCTGCTGTCATGTTGGCGGCAATTAATCAGAGATTGTTGGTAAAGATTGTAAAGATGGAGAGGGATCTTTTTCACGGGCGAGGGTTTTCTAATTGATTTCTCCGTCCACCGGAAACAGTAATCATGTCCCCGCGAAATTCAGGAACATAAATCAGGAGAACCAAGCAACAATACTCAATAGCCAGTTAGATTTCTAAATACAATTACATAATCAGCTTATCTGTGGTTGTGGCAAATCTATCCTGACTTTGTCGGTACTATTAGTAGTAGTAGTTTGTTCCGGTAGTAAATATTCCAAAGAAGCAGTGAGGTTCATAAATACACTATTTTCCATACAAGCTCGATTCAATCCCCGAACAAAGGCAACCAGTATATGATGAAATGAGCCTTCAACTTTTTTGAGGTAGCTTTGAAGGAAATCCATTTGTTTTTCAGGGGTATTCTCAGCCTCATTGAATATTTGTAGCTTGTCCAGGTACTCCATTCTTTGCTGGGGATTTGGCATACAAGAAGGATCCACTATCAAAATAGATCTTTCGGAATATTTCATAAATATTGAAAAAAGTCCACAAATCCCCAACAATCGCTCTTGTTTGGCGAATAGCCCTGAATCCAATAACATGCAGTATTTCATACAAGAGTCTAATGAGGCAATATGCTTGTCTCGAAGCAGATCAACAGATCTAAAGGTTGACAACGAGTCAAACAATTTGTTCCAATTAGCGTCCATAATTTCCATAGTACAGAAATAGGTAATCTGTTGTACAACCAATATCATCAAACTTCTCAAACGATGCATACGTGTCTTCCACTCCTGTAAAACTTTTATACGACTAGTATGACTCCATGCTTTTAATTTAGACGAATCTTGCCATAACTGATTCAGATTTATTTCACAGGTTTTGAGACCAACCAAGTTTCTGAACAGAATCTTGTAGCGAATCATGGTGTTCTGAGATAGCACTAAAGAAACAGGAAATGGCATTTTGAAATCGAGCTCTAAACCAGATAATGCGTCCTTGCTTAGTCGCCTTTTAGGCTCTGGTCCATCAACAGCTGACGGTATATCTATGCCACCTTTTCCCAGCTTTTTTAGTTGTTCAGTATTTATGCCCGTAGTAGCGTCAATATGTGCTAACTGTGAAGCCAAGCTCTCGGTGTTAAGAGATACCAAGACTCGATCTCTCAAAGGATCATCAGAGGATATTGTACCAGGCTGCCTTAATGCCATGTCTAATAAATATTGAATTTTTGCCACAGGAGCATCTGTAGGAGACAGGGCTAACTTATCTGCGGCAATTTCCAAGAAGTTTGTAAAAAAATCGGCCCTATCTAAGAAATAATAGTGCTTTAATGACTTCATCCAAGTTCCAAGGTCATGCGTGTCAATTAATAGCCGAAGAAGAGTCTCGTTCGCAGTATGGAATGCTTGCGTGACAACTACTGGTATCCGACTATCTTCAATTGAATAGAAGGATTCATGTACTTCTGTTAATTTGCTGATATCTACACCTCCACATTCCCTAACAACATTCAAATATTTACCTGCAAGCAGAATTTTCTGACAAAGGTCCTTATTTGACAGTTCTAGAGGCAGATCATGCCTCCTGACTTTATATCTAAGATCCCAGTACTCATCAACCAAGTCTAAGTTAAGCTTATCACTTTCGACAGTTTTGGTTTGTACTATCAAAAATTCTTCATATGGATCGTCTACCAGGCCTTTATAGATCCATTTCTCAAGCATCTTTAGATATGGTTTTGAAGAGTCGCGCAACAAGCGTTCCAAAAGTGCTTTAGCCGTAGGATCTCCGGCATATTTCTCGAGTCTTACAGACAATATGCGCAGTACAGATCCTCCTTTACATATGCGTGATGAGCTCGATGATAGAGAATCCATGTAAAGGAATGTCTGTTGATCCTGGACGCTTTCTAGGATATCATCGACATCTGCGCCTTGATTCGACTGGGCCCTTCTTCGATCTCCTTCTTTTATGAGAGATTGAGTTGTATCATAGCAGTGCCTCAATATATTGGCCATATTTAGAAGCTCTACATTGAGCCTATGCAGGGTGAAAGAGTTATCATGTAGCATTTGTTGCTCGAAATGTGCAATCAACAGCACGTATTCCTTCAAAATTTTGCGTAAGGAGGCGCAAAGAGCTTGGTTAACTACGCCAAATACAGGAGTGCAGTAGAATTCCACAAATGCCTCCAATGCCATGTAATTTTTCGCGATATCTATAATAGACGATGTCAGATCCGTAAGACTTGGATCTACATTTCGAGGAACTCGGAATAATGGACCTTTTAAACGATCAAAACGAACAGAAGGGTTATATGAATTGCTGAATCTTATATATTTGCCTTCGCAGCCTAATAAAACATAAAGTGTATCCTCAAGTATCATGGCTTCTTGCTCGCTTGTATTTCCAGTGAGAATTGTGGGTGTCAATTCGACTTCTGAAAACTTCGGCATGGTCTCGATTTTACCGGAGAGCAGAGCTCTCTGACTATTTGCCAGACTGACCTTTGGAGTCCATGACATACGGGGCAGAGATTTTCGTAGCCGTCGGTTAAGGTTCTTAATGTCTAGAAAAATATATGTTCTTTTGGCTTTGTTTATATTGACTGCACGCGTCGTACAACACGTAGCTGTGAGGCGAAACAACAGGCACGGCTGTAGTCCTCAGCTCAAAAATACATATCTCCCAACCTACACACACACACATATTGGCCAGCTTACAACCACCAACTTACCTAACGAAACTGAAAAAAGCCCAAAGACTTAACTACACAGTTATTGCCACTGGACAAAACATAAGACAATGTTTCTTACAAGAAGTGAATATGATCGAGGTGTAAGCACATTTTCACCTGAGGGCCGTTTATTCCAGGTAGAATATTCATTAGAAGCAATTAAGCTTGGTACTACAGCCATTGGCGTTTGCACCTCTGAAGGAGTTGTGCTTGGTGTAGAGAAAAGAGTTACATCCACACTGCTAGAATCATCATCTATTGAGAAAATCTTTGAGATTGACACTCATGTAGGATGTGCTATGAGCGGTCTTACTGCCGATGCAAGAACCATGATTGAGCATGCCCGTGTACAGGCAGTAAACCATACCCTGTATTATGACGAGCCACTGAAAGTAGAATCGTTGACTCAATCAGTCTGCGACTTAGCTCTTAGATTTGGAGAAGGAGCCGATGGTGAGGAAAGCATAATGTCTCGACCTTTTGGTGTGGCATTGCTGGTTGCAGGATTTGATGAAAATGGACCACAGTTATATCATACTGAACCCACTGGTACATTCTACAAATATGATGCTAAAGCTATTGGAAGTGGCAGTGAGGGAGCTCAAGCTGAATTGCAAAATGAATATCATTCATCATTGACCCTGAAAGAAGCTGAGTTGCTTGTTCTCAAGGTATTAAAGCAGGTCATGGAAGAGAAGTTAGATTCTAAGAATGCTCAACTCTCTAGTGTTACGAAAGAACATGGATTCAAGATTTATGATGATCAAGAAATGGCTGCTGTTGTAGAAAAGTTACAGTCTCAGGAAGGTGACGAAGTCAATTAAATAATATACATATACATCTAAGATAAGTATTAGCTGCTTTAAACACTGAATGTCTAGTGTGCGTGCGAGTTCTTTTTTTCTTTATTCCACGAGATGAGAATACTCTGGAATCTCCCTGATCTTTTGGTATAAGAACTTTTCTAATTTCGTGGCGTTCTTGTAATATGTAGTGGTCTCGTTGTTATATTGTCGACAGTTGTTAAAGACAAGCCGAGAATCATAAACAAAATCCTCCATAGATGCATAATGGTCCGCTTCCAATCGTGATTCCATTGTTGATAAATCCATTGGTTCTTTTATAACCTCGTAATAATCAGGAACTTCATCTCTGTTGACGGGTTGCATGAACGGCCATGCAGAGGCATTGTTTTGCATTTCACTCATAAGATGTTGCATGATTGCAAAATGAGGTCCGCGCTTAGGCCTTCTGGCTAGTTCATCCATTTCTGGTGTCCACCCTGCCTCTTTAAGCCCAGGAATAGTCATAGGATCAAGGCCCTCTGAGCTCTCTTTAAATGCTTTAAGACCTGGTCTCACGACATGACTCTTGGATATTTCTCTTATTTTCTTCATAATAGCAGCTTTCTGCAGCAGTAGGATCTTTGAAGCATCCAAATACCTGATTCTGGGTAGCATTGAGCATTGCATGAGTGTACCACCTTCATAATCTTTGATATAACCCATCCATATGGCTTTATCCAGAGATATTTCTTTGGTAAACCCTTGCTTCTTGAAAAACCCAATGGCATAATTATCCGCATATGTCAGAAAATACATAACCTGTGATGTATTCTTCACATAATCCTTGAAATGATTCATTAAGTGAGCACCATATCCTCTCACCTGTTCAGTTGCAGATATCGCACAAAACACAATCTCAGCGAATTTTCTCGACTCAAATGGTCGGTATGTGATGCCTCCTACTACTCTCATGGGTTTTCTAACAACAGCAATAGATAAATGACTTCTATCGTAGACTAAACGTGCAATATATTCCTTAGGCATTTTAGGTAACTGCTTCTGGAAAATATTCTTTAACCCAGTAAGAAGAATAAAATGTTCCCGTGATCCATCATTATTGACGACCCGGAACTCTATTTTTCCTTCTTGCTCTTCAATTACTGCAGGCCTTTCTTTAAACTTGTATTCAACCTCATCGAACACGAACTTTCTAACTTGGCCACCATCCTGGGTATCTTCTTCATCTTCATCGTCCTCAGCTTCAGCTTCGCCGTCGGCTTCTTCAGTCTCATCGGCTTCTGCCTCGCCTTCATCCTCACTTTCTTTTTCATCGTCTTTATCTTCCTTCTTGATATATTCCTTGTCGTTGGCGGTCTCTGCTTCTGAGCCACTTGTTTCTTCATCTACTTGTGCTGAGTCGTCACGCTTTACCCGCTTGGCCAAGCTTTCATCATCCTCTTCATGACTACCTCGCCTTTTGTCTCCACTTTCTGGAGATTCTCCAGAGGATCCATCAGACATTATATTGGTTGTTGAATAAATGAGAGGGGGTGATAATGATACTTTTGTCACGGCAAAATATCACATTGGGAAGGAAACTCGGTGGTCGTGATAATCTTCATATGAACTCTTTACCCCAGAAAACTTATAATCAGAACTAAAACAATAGCCATGATAATAAAATAATAAATTCTAATTTCTAATGCACATTCTTAAATATATAATCACACCTATTCAAACCAATCAGACTCACTACCAGCATCCAGCTCAAGATCAATCTCTTCTGCCCTCCGCTGAATCTCAGCCAATCCACTGATCTCATTAACTATTTCCGGCTGGTTTAGGGCCTGCTTAACGAATTCCCACCCATCTTTTAGCCAAGCCTCCACTATAGGAGGCGAACAAGCAGAGCAACTTGGATAACTAGGGCCCCATATTTTCATGGTATTGAATTCATGGAGAAAACCTCTTAGTTGATGAGGTAGCACGCTCAATGGACCAGAAAAATCATCATCTGCATTCTCGACATAAGCAGGTGCTTTTCCTTGCAAAGGGTGTTGTAAGATAGATGCTAGTAATTCCACAGCTATTGCAGATGCTAGCATAGCAATACCAGGCCTTGTGACAGTACACATTTGATCTAATGACTGACCACTTAAACTGTCGATTGGTGCTACTACATCATTACAGAAGTAGCATCCTAGATGAGGATTATGTAAGCCATCTGTATCAGAAATACCATGGCGCATAACCACATATGTATCGAATCCCAGTGCAACGTTTATGACAAGTTTGTTCAAAGCACTACAGATAACAGTAGGTAGCCATCTGGATTCTCTGCTATCCATAAGCAAAAACACAACATCATGGGCTTTGATCAGCTCCACAAGCTTAATATAATCATCATGTTGCTTCTGTTCATTGGTAATAGCATGGCCTGCCATGGGTATTTCCAAATTGTATCCCACCGAGTCTACTGAAGGATATATTTTCTTCAGAGCAATAGCAGCTTGCTCGGCTTTAGGTGCACCTCCATTTAGACAATCATCAAAAGTATACAACGGTTGTCTTACAGGGTTCGAGAATGAAACAGTCCCACTATCAACAAGAGAAAGTTTCTTGACTCCCCATCCAAGCAATCCTCTAGCAATATAACTGCCCAGTGTTCCTGCACCCAGTAGAAGACACTTTTGATTTTTGATCGTGTCTAAGTCTAAACTAGGTGCCACTCTCCATTTCATAAGTTTTAGATTGAGATCTACAGCTTGAGTAGCAAGTTGGATAGGATCAATCAACGTACCAAGATCAGATATCTTAGGTGCTAATTTGCCACTGCCATTTCTTTCCCAACCTGTTGTTTTTGGTATTAGGTCAGATAACTCAACTTGAGTATTCATGGTGATGTCAAGCCAGAAACTTTTGTGGCTTTTCACATGAGAATAGTCTCTATAACATAGAACCGAGACTGATTTGAGCTCGAGATGATACAGAAATGCAAGGAAATTCCTTAAAGGCCAGCTAGGGATATTTGGTATGGTTGAAGGGTCGACAAATCCGACCATGGGCATTTGATCTTTATTCCCCCAAAAATCTTTATATTGCGACATTTTCCCAATCTCCCAGGTGTTATCATCCTTATTATGTCGTATTAGAAAGAATCCCCATTGATTGAGTGGTACACTCAATCTCCAGTTATCAATCGTGGTTATCAGATCAAGATGATCTCCTGAATCAACTGATTTGATCTTTCCTTGACATGGTAAAGGTAATGCAGGAAATGCAAACCAATAGTAAAACTTAAACTTTTTTAGTTCAGCAAACGATGCAATATGAAATGTAGTTAATTTGCTAGGGTCTTCCAAAGCTGACCCGTCGTATATCGCATCAACAATTATTTTACCATTATCACGGATCAACTGAGATTTATCCAGATCTTTGAATGAAACCAAAGTATTAACGTTGGTTAAAATTCCAGGAGAAATCAAAGATTTGGGTGAAGAGAATTCTGCGTCCTGAAGTGCATGTGTTAAGTCGAATGATGTTGACTTGACAGTCAATGCAGGTTCCCTTTCTGAGGCTATAGGAACAGAATAAAATCCACTTATAGGAATGTTAGTCTCGTCTAAACGAAAAACATTAAGCTTTTTGTCGGAAAGTTCTTTGAAGAACGATGCGTCACAAAAAGACTTGAAAGGATGATACTGTAGCGCCATCATGATCTAACGAAAAGACCAATAGTTAGTAGAGTTGATGGCGAGAGTCCAAAATAAGGTGGGTGGGGCAAACCATCGCGTTTTCTAAAGCAAAGGGCTGGGTGGGGAGTTGAGCCGATAAAAGCTGCTAAGGAGGAGGTGGGGGGAGGGTCACGTGGCTGCATAAGCAAAAAAAACACACGGAGCGAAGAATCTCTCTTTAATAAGCGAGAAGAAATATAAGAAAATTATAACAAGGAATACAAGATGGAATACAAGACGGATTTTGGATTTTCTAGGTGTTGGTTATATCAATATAGTGCAGGTATTGACGTTAATTCCGTCTATTCTCATATATGCGGAGACCGATGAGATGATCCTCATCAACACAAGAGAGACCAATTCTAAACGCACCAATATAACGTATACTAGGAAATACTTAAATAATATAAATTATTTAAAAAAATCATAAACTTCCTAATTTTTCCTTTTCAATTTATATCATTGTTTCACTGATACAGCAGCTCTAACTCTTATCCAGCTGACTTGGACATAGCCTCACCCACCTCCCATTCGCTCACCTCTCGACAAATAAATTTTCGAGGTTTCGAATTTATAATCCTGCAAAATCCACTGCCCAATTAAACACACCACTCTACAAGGAAGCAGAACATCAGCATCTACTATGGTATTGGCATATCGCAGCAATCATTCCTACGAGTAAGTCGAATAAATCATAGACATTATACAATGTTATATACTAACAGTACTAGCTTTGACTTTGCGACAGCAAGCGTTGCTTTTTTCAACAAGTATCCCAAGTAAGTAAAAAAGTTCAGAACAATGGAGGAGCGAAACAGGGAAAGAGTTTAATAAAATGGATTCTAAGGTGGAGAATGGTTTCTATACTAAATCTCGATTTTTATCTGCATAGTTACTAATCTTAGTCCGTTTTCTGGCCATGTTGTCTCTGCTGATACAATTGTCAATTCTGTCGACGAAAAGGGACGTTTGCACATAGAGCGCTTGATCAGAAAAAGAGGTCGAATGCCTTCTTTTATGCGCCCCTTTTTAGGTAACATGTCCGATTCTTGGGTTATTGAAACTTCGATCGTTGATCCTAAGGATTGCACTTTGCAGTCTTGGACTAGGAACGTCGAACATAAACGATTTTTGCAAGTGGACGATGTAACGCATTACAAAGCAGACAGCCTGGACAGTCCTACAGTTCATGTGGAACATTCGATGTCATTCACTAGTAATTTCGGTCGCTGGGGTATCAAGGATAAGATCGAATCATATTCTTATGGTGAATGCAAGGAGAGAATTAGCCGATCAAGATCTGGCATGGCTTACGTTATGGAACAGGTTCGAACCAAAGGATTACTAGCATTCCGACAGCACTCTATGAGTCCCGTGGCTTCCGAATAAGCTATTCGTTTCTTCATTACTTCTGCATATTTATTTCTGTATCTGTATATATATATAAAAACCTTGCCTTCTGAGACGATTTTGGACATGATTCTGTGTGTATGCAGTGGATAACTGTCAGCAGAGACAAGATTATAAATAATGACGACCAGCATTATCCCTTAGCTTTTTTTTGACAGATCACTCAGAATATCTCAAGCCATGCCTGAACCAAGCGATTTATCCCATAGAATTAGACAAGCTTTGTCGTTGGTCATTTGTAGTTTTGCCACTAAGTTTCATGCTGCTTCCTCCCTTCCCATAGCACGATCTATTATTAACTCCGTTCCTAACTCCGGAGAAAGCCGCACTTTTACGGAGAATAAGCTTCATAGGCTCGTATTAGCTCATATCATGAAAATAACTGAAAAAATTCAGGAAAATGCAAAAATAATTGAAAGCCGATCAATTTCCGAGCCTCAGTTCTACCAAGAAAACGATTTCTTGGAGATATATAGTGTGCTCTTGGATATGAACCTTATAAGAGCTTTGAGCTTCATACAGTAAGTAAAAAAACCCTTTTATGTTAAGATCAAGAGCTCATAATATCGAAGACTAACAAAAAGATCTGAAAAAGAAACTATATCTCGATCTTATCCACTATTATCCACCCCTGGTTTCCTCGTGAAGATGACCGCGATGACCGCAGACCCCTCAGCCGATCTCCTCATATGCAGGAAATACCGACACGATTTCCCTAAAAGATGTAGTGCACTTTTAAAAAATCTCAGACGAGAGGAAAGAGTCTTAATTCGAAAATACTGCAATGGCAGTAAGATACAAGTGAATAGGCTCTCTTCTACTAGTCAGTCAGAGTACTTGTCAGACTATACTCGAAGACTCCGTAAAATCAACATCCACCTAAAGCAGTTAGTCCACCTTTATATGATACTCCTTAATACATTGTAATCTTTGCGTGCCAGTTTCGCGTTGTAAAAAAGAGCTGCGTAAAAAGTGCTTTCACCATGACAACAGGCTCGACGTGTATGAGGGAGGGCCTAACCACTAAACTGAATATAAATAGCCCACATATCCCCACTAGATAATATCTTTTTTCCCTTTCCTTTTTCTTTTATATACGCTAATCTAAATTTATTCTCTCCTATCTAGAGCTTTTCAAACAACTGAATTTGCACTTCTCGTGAACTTATAATGGCTCCTCAACCAAGCACCCCTGATGCACTACAAACCTCTACCCCCATCAATAGAAAAGGCGCTTCTACTGTCTATAGAAAGACACCTTGGAAAAAATCTCTCATGTCCGAGGATAGCTTATCTTCTTTTATGGAGTCTTCTGTGAGTCCAGATTACGTGACACCCGCTACCACAACGTCAGAGAAGAATGGAAGCTCCAGCGATAGCAGCTTTGCCAGCACAGCCTCTTCTGGCCAAGAATCTACTGGAATTGATAATTACAGCGCTAGCGATTTTTCCTCTGAGTCATATAATCCATCTGCAGATATCGAACCTCCAGCTTCTGAATTCTCCAAGATTTCTTTGAATGCCAGTGCAATTGCTGAATCTCTCGAGGAAACATCACTTTCTGAGCCTCAGATTAATGAGATTTCTTGTGAAAATTTAGATGAGGACGATTCGGGAGAACTCTCCGATGACAGTGCAAATACGGTTAGTTTTCATACATCGGCAGATCTCTCCGATCTCGTCATCACTGCTGAGTTAGAGAAAAGCACTTCTACGAACTCAGCTGAAGCTGAGTCGAGCGATGAGCCTATTCGTGGGAGACCATCGGCTTGTCTTTTTGTTGCTAGCCTTTCATCCAATGTTTCTGATACCGAGTTATTCAAGACTGTGTCTCATCATTTTGCTCAATGGGGGGATATGTTGTTTGTCAAAGTTCTGCGTGACAACCACAACCGTCCATATGCTTTTGTTCAGTACAAAGAAGACGAGGATGCTAAAGATGCTTTGGCAAATTCAGAAGGTGATATACTCAATGGCAGACATATTAGATGCGAGCGTGCCCGAGTCAACCGCACTCTGCACGTGAGAGCACTGAATATGAATACTTCTGAAGACATGGTCAGGGACACTATGTCTGAATTTGGTGAAATAGAAAAAATTATGGTCTCTACAGGGAATTCAGTTGATGGCGCTACTTATGTCAGAGGGTGGTTTGTCAAGTTTGTGTACAGGCAAGATGCTATTCAGGCATATGCATCCATAAAAGATAATGGCAACTGGCAAGTATCATGGGCACAGAATCCTGATGATATTGAGAAGATTGTAGATAACTCCATTGACAAAAAAAGTGTATTTGTGTCTAATCTTGGTCTTGAAACCACTGACGCAGAATTGCTCTCCCGTTTTCAAGCCTACGGCAAAATTGTGGGCCATAGATTGGTTAATGGAGGTGGATATAGGGCGCCCACAGGCAGAGTATTCGCATTTATAACTTACGATAATGAGAAATCTGCTGCAGTCGCCATTGAAAGAGAAAACCATTCTTTATTCAATGATGTAAAGATCTACGTGCAGTACAGAAGTACTAACAGAGGAGGGCCGATAAATCATTCTGGTCTGAATCTTGCACCTCCTCCTATCAGTAATTACTCTAATGGAAGGCATTGGACAGGACCTCGATATAACCGGAATAGCTACAGACGAGACCAGGGCCAGCGGATGCAGATGGAACCAATGAATGGAAGATCACGAGATCGAATGTTTCACGGAAAGTATAATACCGACTATAGAAGAGATGGTCATGAAATGGTAGAGGATTCACAGAGATCTATGGAAAGCAGTTACTATAATGTCTCTCCTATGTATCCTCCCCTGCCGTATTATGGATATCCATATTACATCGAAGGATATCCATACGGGGAACAGCAGCCGAAAACAGGTTAGGTTAATCAAAAATTGCTTGCTAATTTTATATTGCTTGGAATTTTCTCGATTTTGTAGAGATATAACAGCTAGAAGAATATTTTTTTAGGTAACTTGTTTTTCAGATATCTCATCTGGATATGATGTGTGTGTCCTTCTCTAACCAGTATTATTTATAGTTGTCTATCCCTGTCGTCATAAAACAGAACTATAAACCTGAGGGAGGTCAATGACAATCATGTCATAAGTAGTCAGCAGTAGATAATTTAAAGTTTTGATTCGGGATCACCTAATTCTAACGTTTCTAGTGAGGTTACTGAAATTTTGGAGAATCTTCGATAGAGGAAAATTTCCTAAAATGGAAAAGAGGTGGTGGAGTCGAAGTATGCATGTCGGCTAAGGAAAGACGTTAAAATACTTGAAAAAAGGAGGGAAATTGTTGAAGCAATACAAACTATCTAGTAAGTTATAAAGTACTGATTGAAATAATCAGACAAAATTTTGATGTGTTCAAAAATATATTGAGCCATGTTAAATTAATCTAAATGCTCGAGTTTACAGACGTTTTCCATCTCTGTGCATAAAAGAAAACTAATGTAGATCCAATTAAGGTTTAAATATTCTTTTATCAACAAAATGCATGTTAAGTGAATTGAGAAGATCAGAAATACGGATAGCGGCTAGAGCCATTTAGGCAAATTAGCCACCTAGCCTTGTATATGTCGGCTGTTTTGAATATGGTCTAATATGAACAATTATATTTGCATCTGGCAGATGGTATCAATCGATAACTAATATATATCTTTTAGTTTTGCAGTTTAACTAATCTAAGTGATTGGCCCATAATACGCAGTAACATCCTCAACATATTTATAGGCATGTCAGTTGCTTTTCCCCCTGTTTATCCTCTTTGAGACATTGGAATATATTTCTCCGACAATCCCATCCTCACACCCACCCCCACTATTGTCTAACACACTCCCGTCGGAGTTGCATAAAGATTTCCCGCATTCCGGGAAAGAAGCAGCTGGGTGCTTATTCACCAACTTTTCAAAGAAAGTTTACCGACTGAGCTAAATCAAGATAGAGAAGAAATAGCCAATGTTTAACTGGAATTCAATACGAATATCAAGAGGTTACAGTTTTGAACCTGTAATTTGAGTCCAAATTGATCGACGGATAGACGGTGCTCTGCGTGTCAAGAGTATATTAAATTATTGAGAGCGAAACCTAAAACAATGAGCACACTTTTTGTCATATATTTAAATTCAGTTAATTTAGTATATGCTTACCAAAATTAGGCTAGCTTGCATCTATCATCCAAGGCTGAATGCTTTTTTTATATCCGTACTCATTGAAAAGGTACCGTACCCCACAGTTTCCTTCCCAATGGAGTAATTATTTAAGTCCCTAAAAAAATACCCCACCCACCCTTTACAGGCGTCAACAGAAAACCGACTACCTGTTTATTTCAGTGAAGCAGAAAATCTGTAGAGCTTTTCTTCGCTTCACACTTAAAATAAGTTCATTGTGTATGGTTAGACGATATCCCGTAATACAGACAAAATGAGATTGCCTCGGTCTTGTGTACAATGTCGGATTTCCAAAAGGAGGTGTGAATCAGTTCTGGGGTCGAGCAGTAAGATCTGTAGAGAGTGCGTGAGAAGGAAGGTTCCATGCACATTAGATGTGCCTATGGCTAGAAATAAATATCAAATACAAGAGGAAAATGGGCCCGAGCTGAAACTTCCGGAACATTACGTTTTAATCGATGTTGTGGAGAAATATTTCGAGAAAATTCACGACAGGCCACATTCTCTATTTCACAAAGCATCATTTATGGATAGCGTCAAATCTAAAAATGCACATAGAACTATCATATATGCTATATTAGGATTAGCAGCCAGGTTCTCGACATCATTTAAAGAAAAATCAAAAGTTCCTGCTGAGAAATACTTCGATGAAGTTAGACGGTTGCTACGAAATGACATGGAGAATATATGCCTCGAGAATATCCAAGCACTAATATTGGTCACTAATATTTGTTTCGCTGCCAATTTACCAAATATCGAGCTAATGTACGTATCAATGGCTATTCGTATGGGCCAGCTCCTGAGGTTGAATGTGGAAGACCCAGAAGATTCGATTATTCAGCGAGAGATCAAACGCAGGGTATGGTGGTCATTGTATATGGTTGATCGGTGGAGCAGCTCAAATCATCAGTTGCCAAGGCTTATTTATGAAAAGGACTCGTTTTCCACGCCATTACCGATGAGCGAGCTTCAATTCCAATCTTTAGGTACCGTAACAGCGAGACATCCTAAAGTAAACCAAGAATATCTGCATGCTGCATTTTGGGCGGAAATGATTATATTAGCAAGAATTTTTGAACAGATTCAAAGTTTTAACGAAGAACTAGTTGCATCTACAGATATTAATTATGATAGCATGATTGAAACAATCACTTATATCACAGAGCAGTTATACAACTGGAAAATTCATCAAAAGGAACACTTGGAATTTAATGTCAAAAACTTGCGTATATACCAGCAACTTGGTTTGGAGGGTCCTTTTATTTCATTACATTATGGCTTCCATCATTATGCTATAATATTGTTTTTCCAGTTTTTGGATGAATCGCAATCATTAAGCCCGATTAGAAAGAAATATTCTCAGCTATGTTTGGATCATGCCCAAAGTCAAAGCCAAATATTGTCATTATGTATGGATGGTGAAAATGATTGCTTACCGTTGTTTAACACAATGGCACATATGATTGTTATATCGTCTTCAGTATTGTTACACAACTTCATGTTCGGTAGTAGTGAACATCACCAAGAGACGAAAGATATGCTTGATTTGAATAATAAGGCTCTGGATGTTTTAAAGTGCTACTGGTCCAATGTGAATTCTATGATTAGTAGGTTGAAACTGTTTCAGGATGTCTGTAAGTTGTTCAGCTATAAAGCGTTCCAACTTGATCAATGGACATTGAAATTCTTACTTCAATACTCGATATCAGCGGAGAAAAACGTTGAAACAGATTCATTGATAGATATTTCGCAATGGGATATTTTCAATGAATCTAGTTCTGTAGAGATATCTAATATTCTTTCGACCATTGTACAAGGACAAGATCAATCTGCTGAACAATTAATATCACAACTAAGCGATTGAATATTAAAAAATCTCAAGTATTACATATATATATATATATTAATTAGTTTAAAAATTAAAATCTTTTGCAAGTTTCAGCTGTTGTATGTTGTAGGATCCCAGTCAAATACTTCGTAGGCATACCTATCACCAAGATTATACACTTCCTCATCAGTGAGCTCGAAATCAAATACATCAAGATTGCTCTGAATTCTTCCAGCTTTAGACGTTCTCGGCAAAGGAATAAACCCTTTTTGAATGCTCCATCTAATCAAAACCTGACCTGTATTCTTGCCATACTTCTTAGCCAGCGCCACCAAACCAGGATCATTGAGCTTATAACCTTGAGTCAATGGCGAATAAGCCTCTAGTTGGATATCATTTGATTGGCAATATTCAACAATATCAGCACGTTGTAGCCACGGACTCAATTCCACCTGGTTAACTGCCGGCTTATACTTTAGTCCATCCCAAGAGAGAAGCTCCTCAAGATGCTTAACACCAAAGTTGGACACACCAATTGATTTTATTTTTCCCTCATCAACAGCCTCTTGTAATGCTTTCCAAGTTTCCAATCGTAGCTTAGAGCTCGACATGGGATCATGTATCAAGAAAAGATCAATATACTCTAAACCCTGAGCTTTCTCAAGAGAACTCTCGATGGCTCTTTTAGCAGCTTGATATCCATGCTGACTATTAAGCAATTTGGTAGTATAGAAAACATTTTCCCTGATATTGTTTGGATCTTCATTCAGCCATTTTAAAATACCTTGGGAGACTGCATGTTCATTATGATACATTATAGCTGAATCAAACAATCTCCAACCAGCTTTCAACGCTTCATATACTACTTGAGCAGCAGGGGAAATAGCATAGGTACCGAATCCTATTATAGGGATCTTAGCACCAGAGGAAAGAGCACGATAAGTACTTTCTATAGCCATTCTTTCTATAGACTCTGTAATAGGACGTAGTCAGTGCTCAGAACAATGCGAGACACATTTCGGAAATTCAATGGTTTTTTGCTATATATATGGTAAAAGCCGTGCGGCTTGAAAACGTACCCCCGCCGCATTGTATTTGCTTTCGGATCCGATCCGATATCCGCAATACGATATATCCGAGAACCCGCAGTGCGATCCACGGCATGAAGATAAAGAAGTGCTGATCTCGGAGTTTACAATATGCAGACATTCAATCTTTTGGTTTCCTCTATTCATGTCTTTGGATAATAACTTTGGGTTGCTGATTCTACAAACAAACCTGTTGGGTTCCATCTCTCAGATCCAGGCAGGCGATAACACCCAAGGAGATTAACAATCACGTTCACGGAAACACACCAAAAAAACCTCTCCCCTTCTTGTCTGGTGAAGCTGCAGCCAACTCAAACCTAACTTTATCACAAACATACCGACGAGTATAGATGGCAGGTGACTCACCATACCTGCGACCGTCTCTTGGGACGCGAACTCCGACCAACTCGTTCTATCTCAGCCGGACAACTAAATATTACGGAGGTGACTCAGATGATGAGCCTTCTAAGGAAGTTGTTAATGTCGATTTCTTTCTCGATAACCATTTGCCTACCAGCTACTTCAAACAGGATATCTTGAAGCTGATCCACGCACTGAGAATCCCACGATGGAGAGTAGTTAGTGAGGATCTAGCAGAGGATCTAATTTTGGATCGGTTATCCGGGGCTATGACAAATGCAATTTATTCCGTCTCGCCTCCGCAATCTGTCAAAGAGGCTATCAAAATAGACCATCAGGAGCAACAACAGATAAATCAACACGCTTTTTCTGGGAGATCTTACCACCACAGGGTTCCTCAGAAACTTTTACTGCGAGTATACGGGCCAAATGTGAGTCATCTAATCGATAGAGATAACGAGCTTGCAGTTTTAGCCCGATTGTCGGAGAGGAAGATTGGTCCTAAATTGTACGGCACTTTTCAGAACGGCCGATTCGAACAGTTTCTGAATGCCAAAGCATTAACTAAAGATGATTTACGCATTCCTGAAGTAAGCATTCAAATCGCAAAGCGTATGAGGGAACTCCATAATGGTGTTAGGTTGTTGGATCATGAACGATCTGCAGGACCTCAGTGCTTTTTGAACATCGACAAGTGGAAAAAGAAGGCCCGAGAGAATCTTATAATATTAGATTCTGTGCCTAATGATATCAATCATAACACATCTGCAAGCATTTTACAATCAACTATTGATCAGTTTCTCACTGCAATATCCGATTATAAGCAATTCTTATTCAACCGATATGGTGAAGAAACTATCAAAAAACAACTGGTATTCGCTCATAATGATACTCAGTATGGTAACATTCTTAGAATCGAGCCTCCAAAAGGTTCACCCTTACTTATGCCCCAGAACGAGCATAGACAACTGGTCGTTATTGATTTCGAATACTCTGCGGCGAATGCTCGTGGCTACGACATTGCTAACCATTTCTGTGAATGGATGTCGGATTATCATGACGTCGAACGTCCTTATCATATTAACAATAAAATGTTTCCTTCTCAAAAGGAACAGCTTAATCTTATCAGCAGCTATGTTGAGCATGGCTATGCTAGTTTTGATGAAGAAGAAGCAATGGCTCGAGATATTGATGATCTAATGGACCAGTCTTTATACTGGAGACCCATTGTACATGCGCATTGGTGCTTATGGGGGATTGTACAAGCAGTTATTGATTTCAAAACTGCTGAAAAAACCAGAGAAGATTTAGACGAAGCTTCTGGTCTTTACAAATTTCAAACTGCACCAGCCACACCTACAGGACTTTCTTCTTCGCCCGCAATAAATTCAAAGTCAGCTATATCTCTACCTGTACAAGGTGACAATGTGACTATTGAAGAAGAAGCTGAAGAAGGAGCTGATTTCTTCGATTATCTCTCTTATTCCACAGAGAAAGCCGAGCTTTTTTGGTCCGATCTTATTTCTCTTGGATTTATGAAAAAGGAAGACTATAAAGGTATTCTCAAGACAATTGTCAGTGTATAGTAATCTTTTAATCTGTTTATATATGTAAGTTTGTTGTTGTTTTTGGGGTTTTCATTCTTTATTATGACCGATTTGCTTATTTTACTCTAATAATTAGAATCAGTCAAGAGAATTGACAAATCAACAACAAATCAACAAAATGAGATATTATAGCCTAAAACAAGAGCATCTTTCGGGGGTCCTCAATAAGCTCCTTAACAGTTCTAAGGAAAATGACGGCTTCTCGTCCATCCAAAAGTCTGTGGTCATATGTTAAAGCAAGGTACATCATAGGTCTAGCTACAACTTGACCATTGACAACAACAGCTCTTTCCTTAACACCATGAAGACCAAGCACAGCACATTGAGGCATGTTGATAATAGGAGTACCATAAAGAGAGCCGAAAACACCACCATTAGATATGGTAAAAGTACCTCCAGCCATATCTTCAAGAGTAAGTTTTCCATCTCTAGCTTTAGCACCAAGATTTGAGATTTCCTTCTCAATACCGATAACGTCTAAGCTTTCGGCATTTCTGACAACAGGGGTAACTAAACCCTTAGGGGTAGCGACAGCAATGCTAACATCTACGTAATCCCGATAAACAATAGTATCACCACCATTGGGTCCTTCAATGGAGGCATTGACTGCAGGAATATCCTTCATAGCAAGACATGCAGCTTTTGTGAAAGCTCCCATGAAGCCGAACTTGGTACCCGTCTTCTTGAGGATTTCATCCTTGTAAAGCTTTCTCATTTCGAGGAGGGCAGACATGTCGACTTCGTTAAAGGTAGTCAAAGAAGCAGCAGTGTTCTGCGACTCCTTCAGTCGTTCAGCAATTCTCAATCGCATTCGGTTCATCTTAACTCGTCGTTCCTCTCTTGATCCAGGAGTAGCAGCAGGAGTATCAGTAGGAGCAGCAGCAGCCTTCTTGGGTGTTTCCTTAGGTGCAGGTTTGGAAGGTTCCTTAGGTGTCTCTTTGGGTGCAGCAGCTTCCTTCTTTGGCTCTTCCTTCTTCACTTCTTCCTTAGGTGCTTCTTCCTTGGGTGCTTCTTCCTTAGGTGCTTCCTTCTTAGGAGTGGAAGAACCTTCACCAGGCTCCATAGTGAATAAAGGTTGACCTACAGCCACAGTATCATCAGGTTTGGCAAGGAATTCAGTCAATGTACCAGAAAAAGGAGCATTGACACTAATATCAATCTTATCTGTCTCAATAGTAGCGACTTCTTCGTCGGCTTCCACGAAATCACCAATCTCTAAAGATTTTTGTTAGTTCTGTTGTTCGGACAATAAGAGCCGGGAAGTTTTCACCAATCAAAAATTCGGCAAAATAATTCCGGGCCGGTAAAATAAGCATCAAGCACAATGAGAGAGAACAAAAAAAACATATAGACAAAATCGCAAAGATCAGTAGACTTTTAAATCTCATAAAACCCTCGATATCTTGATTCTTGAAGGCGAATTTAGTCCTGTTGAGGAGTAATGCCGATAAGTGACAGGATCCACAGTTCAAGGCGATAATTGTCCGGATATTCGAAAGGTAGGCGAGGAGAGCAAGTGCACACACGTAAACCAGACGATGAAGAGGAAAAAATTCCGAGAAAAAACCTCATGATATCGAGGAATAATAGAAACAGAACAATTCCGCTAACAATACTGTATGTGATCAGCATAATGTCTTTGTCGTTGTCGTTGTGTCTTCTCATTTATGCCTTTCTTAAATCTTGAGCAATGATCTATACTTACCCTTTTCAAAAGATCGCAATGTTCCTTCAGTGATAGATTCAGCCATTTCTGGCACCTTTACAGTTTCAGCTAGTAGTTAGTAACAACTTCGATAATGTTTGTTCGGCAGAATGTCGGCGATGAAGGATTATAACTTACCGTAACCTCGAACATTAGCAAATTTGATGGCATCAAGAACAGGTCTAAAAGTTAGTTATGAGAACTACAAGTACATGTACTATTAATTACAACCAAGTATAAGCTACTTGGATCATCATTAATACTAATTGAGAAGAGAAAAGAAAAAAAGCTCACCTTTTAGAACCAGTCAGGAATCTTTGAGAAGAGTATAATCGAAGAGCCCTGGCACTGTTGATGGTTACACTTTCTCGGACAAGAGCTTGTCTGGCCATAGATGTAATGACTCGTTTCGAAGTGGTTCTAAACATTGTGATGTGTTATGCTATTGAACCAAACTTCCGTGCTTCCTTTTTGTTTTTAAGCAAAGTCTTGATTTGAAATATCAAGATATTCTCTGTATATATTGTGTGGGAAGGAGAGATGTGAACATCCATCCACCCAGGCTTTAGTTAATTGCTTGAATCTTATAGGTTGGGAAACAATCATTCTGGTTCTTAGAAGCTCGGAGAGCGAGCCATATTATGGAACACCCAATATAAGGAATCTAAGGAATCTTATAGTAAAAATTAAAATCATAAGATTGATATTTATCAATTACCGTTTATATGCCATTTTAATTCACCCTGCCACTGATACGGCCGAGCCTAACCGTCATTCTCGAAGTGGAGATTTACAGCCGGGTAACGTTACCATATTGCACAGCCGTGCCAATGAGCTCTCCCTTTCTTGAACTGACCTATTTAGTTTGATAAATCGCTCTACTCGACTTGATTTCGCGCGCTACAGGAAAGTTATGGCACGTAAAGCATTGGTAGATTATGATAGTGATGATGATAGCACTGATGAGGAGACAGTTGCTCTTTCTAAAAGCAGCATTCTGCCTAAATTACCAGAACAGTTCTTCAATTCATATGTAACTCCGCCGCATATGGACAACATCCCAGAACTTCATGAAGGACGTCAAAGGACCATACCACATCAAGAGGGTAAATGGCCTACGCATGTATTTATAGACTGGACCCCTGATTTTAAAGTATGGCAACTGTTACAAAAAATTGTCTTAGATTGTGATGCTGCTCATTCGTTGGTATATTCCGATCTTGGAGCCATCCAATCCCTTCATATCAGCCTGTCAGATACTGTAATGTTGGACGGGAAACACAGATGTATATTCCCTAATATGCTGGAGAATTCACTTCACGAGTTTTTTTCTGAATTCCACCCCACGGATTTGGTGGTTGGGCACAATCCGCAATGGCTATCGAATGAGACGCTTTCGAGATCGTTTTTAGTGCTGCCATTGATTCCTGAAAGTTCCAAGGTTCTTATATCAGTCTCCAAACTAATCAACAAAATACTTGTCTCATTAGGATATTCTGATAATCATTTTCCAGGAGATATTTTTCATGTTTCAATTGGATGGTCAAAAAACCTCTCTGATGTTGCTGGTAAAAACCTCAAAAAAGGCTCATCTGATGGGCATTTCTGCGTTCCATTCAACGTTAAAGCCATTGTTGGCCGCGATAACAATGTCGTATATACTCCTCATCTGCATGCAAAGGCATATGATCGCTAGAATTTGTATATTTTTGATTTTTGCTTTTTCCTGCTTGGCCTTTTTTTTCTTTTTTTCGCTAATGCAGAGTGGTGCAGGCAATCGCAACCTATTTTTAAGATAGCTTTAAGACCTGCCTGCAATCGGATCGGATTGACCGTTAATAAGGACCCACATATTTTACAGTATCAGTTTGGACCAATGTGTGGGGATTATGGCGTATTTTCGTCCCTTTGTATGCGATCCTTGAAGCTATATGACCTCTTTCTTCCTGTTTTCCTGATTTCTCCGTCGAATCGTGGCTATCTGCCCTCTCTATCGTTGCCTGCTAGGATATGGTTTTATTGCTTCTTTTGTTTACAGATTCCCGAATTTACAGCTATTGTGAGGTGATTATCGCTTACATTTTCCTAAAACACACAGGTTAGACCTGTATGTATCGTGCTGCCTGCATTAATGTTGGTGAATCTGACAAGGGTTCGGCTAGATTTTAGCTTTTCAATGTTTAGATGTTACCCAAATAGGCAACTCCGATCTGAGATCCTGTCACACAAAGACAACCATCAGTACTACAATAAGCCAAAGAGTATTATTATCCTTCCGTACACGGCTCACGCAAAAAAATTTAGCACGTTATACGGCCAGAAAATCTGATGTTGCTTCCCAAGGTGCTGCTAGTATATGTGCTAACTTTCCCCGAATATTCAGTTTCCTTCCTACCCTTCACAACTTTATCATTATCAACTTGCTGGACGAGTGATAATTAAAGCCTTTGATTTCAAGCGTATTCAATTCTTAAAGGAGCTCCTGGAGAGTATCTGGACCCCTTTCTTCTTACAATTTTTTGTTGTTTAATTCTTTTTTACATTTGACATTTGTGTTTTTTCAGAGTGCAGGACATTCGGAAACATAGACATTCCTCTGACATTTTTTACTTATTATATTTATCCGGTTATATTTTATTGCTGATATAAAACCAGATATTTTTGGATTTACAGGACCTTTTTCGATCTATTTAAGTTATCTTAACTGACCTTATATCCGCTGTTTCTTCATCAAAGGCACACACACACAAACACACTAGTGGCTCGACATGGATCATCATTCCAATTATTATAGGAATGAGGCAATTGAAAGCGACCGGGTCCCCTTGCCTCATGAAGATTTCGACCGCTATCTGAGTGATTTCGCCCAATATGATTCCATGTTGGACGCATCTCTCGGAACCATTCAAGATCTTGCGATCTCAAATATGTACGCTGGTACAAGGACCGAGTCGGGTACGGTTTTGTATCAGCAAGCAATGTCTGAGGTATCTCAAGTGGATGATCTGGGTATTCAGACTTTGAAGCCCCAGAATATTGCCAAGTTTTCAAAGATGCTCAACCTAAACAATGTCGCTGCTACTCAGGCTTCGTTGGAGAGCAGAAAACTTGTCATACAAAGAGTTAAAGCTCCTCTGACCCCTAATTCCTCTCCTGTGAAAGGATCTTCAAATTTCAGAGGAGCTATTGATCAGGAATCTGAAAGTAACAGTCAATCAGACATATACTCTTTGGGCATACCTCCAACGCCATTGTACACTCCTTCTCATTCACCGATGAAGAGAAATGGCGTTAACGCGACTGCCAGTAAAGATTCTCTTGATGGTATAAACTCTACTACGGGAAATGGCAACCTCATGATGAGTCTTAGGGATGAAAGTGAGTCTGAATTTTTCTCGTCTCCTTCACATTCTCCTAATAATAGTCCTGAGGTTGCTCATTTCCCACAGTTCTATAGCGGAATAACTCCACACTTACAAGGACTGAGTGTATTCCAGCCTATGGAACTGGCATCAGCTGTTGATTCTTCTTTGCAAAATGTAAAAAATGACATCCAAGAACAGTCGTCTTATGATCCTTACCAGAGTCGTGGCCCTACATATGTATTACCACCATCTGGTGAATCTGGCGACTTCAACTGGAAACCCATTCTCACTGCTCCTGCTAGCCAAGAATCTCAGTCGATAATTAATAATCAGCTTACACAAATCCCATCTAGGCCGTCAAACAGAAAGTCGTGTCTACCTCCTGGCAAGGTAGATGAGTATCTGGCTGGACCTAATCTGGAAGGATTCTTTGAATGTTTATACCCTAACTGCGGAAAGCTATTCCGAAGAAGGTATAATATAAGGTCCCATGTCCAAACTCATTTGTGCGACAGACCGTACGCTTGTGATAGATGCGGTTCATCCTTTGTTAGACCGCATGATCTGCGAAGGCATGAAAAGGTCCATCAAGATGATAGGCCCCATGTTTGCCCGTGCGGTAAAGGTTTCACACGACATGATGCACTGTATAGACACCGTCAGCGAATGATATGTGCTGGTGGAATACAAATTCCTGGTAAGCCCAAGAAAGCTCCAGCAAAGCGTGGACGACCAAGGAAAAACCCCATTCCTGTCTCCCCCTCTGGAACTTCGGATAGTGAGGCGGATATGTTCTATTAAACATCATATTCGGCTGCGTCCTCCTTGTGCTTATTTATTGGAATTTTTGGATCTACCCTTGATTTTTGTTGCTCGATCTTGGATTGCGAGATTTGACTTTGTAATTCGATGATATATCTTCTAATATATTATATATAACTTAAAATAGCCGCTAATATGGAATCCCGTTGGTCAATCGCTGGAATTCGTCATAACCTTTAGTATACATGCTTTCCGCACTCTTTCTTATAAGTCCTTTAAAATGCAGAGCAGCTTCCTTATCAGTTTTTTCAAGAGCAAACCGGTTTCTAAGTCTCTTGATAGTAGTATCGCCTTTGAAACATGGTAAGCCACTCTCAAGCATTGGTAGCACCATAGCAATGATAATTTCTGCGTAAGGTCGCGAAGCTAAGAATGCTTTAATGCATAGCTCTTCAAACCACCGATAAGCCTGTGTTTTATGGTTCCCACCCATGACCGCTACCATTTCGGTCGTAAGCTTGAATGGAGCTGCTTCAAATTTAACACCTCCAGGAACAATATCAAAGCAAAAGCCAAAGTCGATATGAAGAATGTGGCCTTCATTATCATACATAATATTACCATTGTGCCTATCCTTGAACTGGATGAGATATGAAATCACGGAATATGCTGCTAAGCTCTTCACAAAATTGTTTCTAGCTCTCTGAAATTCGATGGAGTCCTCACCACCATGTTTGGTGGTGAAATACTCGTAGAGGCCATTCACGGCTTCTCTACCGAGCATGTCTCTTGAAATCGAATTCGGCAAAACATCAATCACCCCGCATCCCGGAGCTGTAGCTGTGACCCTATACGGGAAGACGTAAACGTCAAGACCAGAAGCATTAAATATGCTTCGGAAAACAGATATTATTTGCAGAGCCAGGACATCCTGTCTGCAGTCATCACCAACTTTGAAGATAGCACCTTGCCAGACCTCTATAGTCTTCGGTTGTTTCTGTCGTTCAATAAGATTTCCTGCTGAGCCGTTACTAGAGTTTGTCAACACAACTTCAGACTCATCAACATCAGTCGCATCGTCATCAGAGAAATCTTTAGCTTCTCTTCGAATCTTGAATTTGGCCAGAAAGGGCGCTTTTGCATGACTTTGAAGAGGCCGCCCTGACCTTCGATCAATATCAACGACAGTACCATTAGGGTTAGAAGGCAGATACACACCGACGTCGAGTTTTAGTTTATCCATTTCTTCGTCTATCTTCGCCTTCTTTTCGCCCTTAGATTTCTTGATATAAGGCTTAAGCTTTCCAGAAATAGAAGTGATTTCATTGAAAAATGTAAACTCTCTCTCGTAAAATTCTTTTTCTTCTTCATTGAATGAGTCCTTCATCTTTTGAATGACTCGATCAAGTGTGGGCTTCATGGGATCTGGAACAAGCGAATCTTCGTCTTTGTAAGAGTTAGCTAAGATGTTCCAAATAATTTGGTGAGAAAATAGCTGACTGATCTTTGCTGTCTGAAGAATGTACTTTTCGACGAAACCACTATTGTCAGTCCTCAAACTCTGTACAATCTGCGGAACATAAAAGAAAGTATCGTTTACGTCATGGCTTTCGAGAGACCTCATGGCGTATTGCAGTACAAATGAATCGTTACCATATTTAGGAGAGAATAGATTAACACTCTCAATGGGGCTGACAAATCTCCAATAAAGAAGGGCCACTCTTAAAAGAGGTGCCTTGGTGACGGAGCTGAGGTAATACTTCAAAGCATGGGGTGATGTTCTGACCAGAACAGGTTGAGTTTGTATGAGAGCTTCCAAAGATCCCACAGCAATTCTGTTCTGTCTATGACGCTCTACCAAATAAACGGCAAGAATAGGATCCAATTTCCAGGCATGCTCGACATTCGTAGAACTTACTTCTCCTGACTGGCCCAGAACTGTCGCACCGAATGTCTCTCTATATTTGTTATTCAGTTGGAGGGGATCAAGCCATGCTACTAAAGCAGATAGTTCGGAGTCAAGGAATATCAAAAGAATCTCTTTTTGATATGTGGCCAGCCTGTCACTTGACGGGAGAGACATCTGAGAAATGAAAGATGCGACCTCTTTCAAGGAAGATGCTGTAGCCCTGAGCTTCAGTTTATTACCTCCAAAGGGCCATTGAGCTGGTTGTCTAAACCAAACAAGTGAGGAGGACATAATCAATTCCTTAAGTCGGTGACAGAGCCTACTTGAAAACTGGGTATGTGCCTTCAGGACACTGATAGCGAGAAGCACAAGCTCAAGTCTGGCAGTTCTTGCTAAAGAATGATGACTGGCCAACTGCACGCCTTCTAATCCAACCACGACAACTCTAGTAAAGATATCAAGGATATGCTTGCTATCATATAGAGAAGACTGGAATATACTGGACAAGAATCTAATAAGTACCTGGTGTGGAGCTATTGCCTTCATAACCGTCACTGATTCGTGATCAATTTCGGCCTTGCTCGAGGGTGCATACTCCATCTTTGAATATTCGGGGCCTGCTTGGTCGAGCTTATTAGAGAACAAACCTTTTCTAGTAATAATGGTCTCTTCCCAGCAGTTACAGATATCTGCAAGAATAGACGCTCTTAAATCTGGAGCTTCATTTGCTATCCAAAGCCAAAGGGTAGTTCCAAGCTGCATATGACTTTCGGTAAAAAACTTGAACGGGATTTTCACCGCTAAATGTGCAACATATATTCCCATGGCATCGTTTTTCAGAAATCGGCATGCTAAAAACATCAGTCCTCTGATTGTCGATATAGGAACAGACATCTCTTTTTTCCCTTCAAGAATGCTTTCAAGCTTAGATACAACATCCGCATATGTCAAATTTGCATCTCCAGAAAATGGTAAAGCTAACTTTTCCTGTCCAACTTTGGACGAATAGCCATCATGTCTTAAGCCAGTTCTCCACATATACTGAGAAACAAAACCAGCGGCAGCGTCAGTATAGCCGGCATCACTTCTACGTACCTCAAATATTTCACCATCTGCTTTTGTAATTGAGCCACCCATCTCAAGCGCAAATGTGAATCCCAAAGAAACGTGGTTGACATGATAATGCTCGTCTATGTTTGCAAGGTAACTTGTGAGTAGACTTTTGATATCATAACTCATATAAGATAATGTTAAGCCGATCCATTCCCTAGATTTGGTCAGAAACTTGTCCAAAGTTTCGCTTCGTCTCTGATATGAATCCGAAAGTTCCAACTTTATGCCAGTCTTTGGAGCTATAAAGGTGGTCTGAGGTTCGTATTCATCTGTTTCCGCATCTAAGCAGCTAGCCCATAAGAGTGATATCAGGTCTAGTAGAGCATGCAAACTCGTAGTGTGGCATAAGGCTGATGGAATTGATTTTACAAGGAGTTCACAACAACCAAATGCAATGTCTTGGATAGCATGAACTCTATGACAGCATAATATCAACATCTCTTTGAGCTGCTCAGAAGCACAGTCTCGAGTAAACTCTTCCTTTCCTCCTTTTATCACATTATTGATGAATCTTTTAGTAATCTCAGTAGCAATATTCGTCATATATCTTCCAGAATCGCCAGACTGAAAAGTAGGGTCACCAAAATACAACAAAACTTTTGCGCAGTCACCACTACTGTTGACACGTATTGATTCCAACAGCACTGTGGCTGCTAAAAACATAAACTTGGGGTAGGATATGGACCTAATTTCCAAGTTGTGCAATGACAGGGCATTTCCAATCACCTCTTTCTGATTATTGACATTGTGGTGCGATGATCCCCTTCTCAATACAGTATTAAGTTCAAGCTCACTTTCAACCTTATTTGCAGAAGTCTCTGAAACAAGAGGGGGGGTGCTTCTGGCAATGATGCCCAGTGACTGTATATGCTCTTCTGTCACTGGAGAAGTGTTGGAAAAGCCATGCACGACCATATTAAACCAAATATTTCGAAAAAGTGATAAAGTACTCCAATCTTTTACCTCAAGAGGTGGTTCAGGAGCCTTGGGCAGGAGTGCAGCTAGCGGTTCAATAAGAACTGAGATCTCTTCTGCAGCCACTGAAATTTCATGGTGCGATCGATGATGCTCAAGGACTTGGACATCACCTTTACCCACAATAGCAGTAAGTAGCTCCTTCAGGTAAATATTATACAGGGGATGTTTCGGTCTTGAATTCAAGAAAGCTGAAATGTTGCATCTCGCTTGCTTGATTATTCGTATGAACTGTAGATCATTTCTGCGGAACGCAGCTGCTTCACTAACAGAGAAAGATTTTAAGAGAAGATTGAATTCTCTTGCAGACAGATTTACTGCAAGATTAGAAAGACCAAGAAGAACTGGCTGATCTATTTTAGGCTTGATCTTGTTTACTTTTTGGTTGAGGACAGTCACGGCGAGAGCCGTGATTTTTTCGTCACCATATCCTGAGGATATTCCGACTATAGCAGCGACAATATTTCTGTAGCTAGTGTCGGATATGGCATGGTCAACATTGGAAGGAGTAGTTGAGGTGGATGCTGCACCGTTCAGGGCAGTCGAATCTTGATTGGCTTCAGGTTTTCCATAGAAAGATTCTGCATTCAAGGAAACTTCATCAATCGTTAAAAATGTCCGTTGTCTTCTAGGACTAAAAGCAGCTAGATCAGCATCTTGGTCTGCTGATAGTAGATTAACAAGGTTGTAGATTAGAGATACAACTGTATCTTGAGAAACCAGCTTTAGGCCATATACCAGAGCCGCACTTACCTTATCCACTACATCGACGGAAATCAAGGGAGAAGAAACAATTACTGGGTAATTTCTGGTAAGCGAAATAACCACAGGTCCATTGTCAAAACAAAGCAGAGAACCCAGCTGATACACAGAAATGATGACACTACTGTCTACTAGTGAATTATCCTCTAGACAACTGTTTGCAAGTTTCGTAGCCTCTTCACTAGAGTACATACCGTGAGCTAGCACAACACCCAATACTTGCAAAGCATCTGACTTGATCTTGAATGCAGCATATATTTTATGAGGCGATGCAAGCTCAATATAGTCTGCACCTCCGTCCACAGCTTCCATAATGGACAATGCTATATCTTTGACCAGACCCAACAGCTTCACATCCTCATCAGTTTTGAGGTACTTTATCTTAATACCTTTTAAGAGTATTTGCTCGATTAGATCAGCCTTTCTGGTGTGGACGGTCGTAATATCATCAACATACTTCTGACAAACAGATTTGATATATCCACAAAAATAACTATTCAGAAGGATAGCACAGGGTTCCTGTTTAGTATTTACTGTAAAATTGAAGTAGTGAAGCCACAAAGATTGCTGAGAAGCTCGTTGGACAGAGTCACTAGTAACAGTTTGCAAGACCGTTTCCAGCTTGATCAGATTATCAGGGCCAAGAACAAGTCTGAGTCGATCGATAAGCTTGAAATTTAACTCGGCAGATAATATACGTCCACTTCTTTCTAGTGCACCCAAGAATCCTAAAAGAGAGAATATCAACTTGACGGCAGTAGCAGTACTCTCTGAACCAGACAATGCATCCATTGTGTTGGATACCTTATCTAGATATTTGAAAAGAAAGTCAAAAGAAGGTAATTTGTCAGAAAATCTCGAAGATAAATCCAACATGGCATTTGTAAGCATTTTAGTGGCAAGTTGCCATGGAGGGGTTTCATTTCTTCGAATCAGTGGTGAATCACTAAACTCCTGAACTGAGCTCTCCATCAAATATGGTTGTAATTGGAGTAACAGCAATAATGCTTGGTCCTTGTCTTTCATGTACCTCGCAGAAGCCAATAACCCTAATAAAACTTCATATTCATTTCCAGAAATGGGTATCTTGGATTTGTCTTTATGCTCCACCAGCACCTTTGTAATATTGCCAAAAGCTGTCGCGTCATTGGATTCAACTGCACACACAGCTAGCTTTTCCAATGCCTTTGCTCGTATAGAGAACAAGCTGCGATTTATTCTGTAGGTTAATTAAAAGGTCAATGGATGTTGAGGATCATTCGACTTACCCGAAATCGTCCATTTATGAACTGGCTGGCTGATGAGTTCTGTCGCTCTCTGAGAGTTTGATAGGTTGGGAAAGACGTTGTGATAGTTGGTCGCACGCACACAAAAATGCTCATATTAATATGGATAGCTATCATCCATCACCCACTAATTCGCTAGAAACTGTATATATTGAGTAGCAAATCATGAAAAAAAAAACTATAA
This sequence comes from Daia tannicola, assembly GCA_030569095.1. Classification (NCBI taxonomy): domain Eukaryota; kingdom Fungi; phylum Ascomycota; class Dipodascomycetes; order Dipodascales; family Trichomonascaceae; genus Daia; species Daia tannicola. Next base: position 1,001,836 of record JAJMJQ010000002.1, read on the forward strand.
ACACATAAAAAACATTAATACACCATGATGATAATAATAATAATAGACAAATGTCTTTAATAATAATGCTCGATCAAAACATCTTTTTCTGGTGCATCATTGTTTAATCCGAAGATACTTTCAATCACACTTAATTCAGGAGCAGTAGTATCTAAACCAACAACGGCAAGCCAATCATTGGCGACCATACCACCACCTACAACAGAAGAACCTCGGTTAACTGTACCGGCTACAATGGGAACTTGCAATAAGGATGAAAGTTCTTCCTGGTCCTCAATAGAAGTCTGTGGGTGTACAATGCCACCTTGGTTGGTGATAGTAGCATAACTTCCTACTAAAACATTACCAGCAACAGTCTGTCGGAATACTTCTACACCAAGAACATCAGCAATGATTTCTTCCGTCTCTCTTTCGATATCAGGATGAACTAAAGCTACGTAATCATTGCAACAGATAACATTACCTAGAGCAGATAATCGCTCTTCAACTCGTTGTATCTTGATAGTATCTGGCAATGTGTTTCGCAAATGCTGGAGTTCTTGATCCGTGGTCTGCATTGGTACCAAGAGTCCTCTTCTATTACCGGCAGTCATTCTACCTACAATTCTAGTACCTGCAATAGTAGTTCTGCAAATAGGTATAACATCTGAAAGTTGGCTCTCAAAGACACTATTGATAGGAAAAAAACGGTTAGAAAGGTTTTGGCTCTTAGAGTGAAAATCCAGCCATCAAAATGCCCACACAAATAATACTTACCTATAAAAGTTTTCCGAACCACCAATAGATACTAAACTATAAGAGTTTGTAAGCTTGGAAAATACTCCTACTCTAAAAAAATATTAGTGTTGTCCATAGTTTATGTATACAAATTGCCGTAAGATCTTGAAATTGGCAAGATCAGGGCTCAAATGGCTTATATATAGCCATGCAAGACCAGTTTAGAACATACTCATTGGAATTTTCAAACTAGATAGAGTTAATAAATTGTCATATAGATAAATAAAACATGTAAAAAAATTCAGATATTATTACTTACTTGCGCTCGAACTGACATTATTAGTTATTGAAAAAAAAAACTTTCTGGTTTGTCAAAAACTTTTTTCCCTTAGATTTAAAATAATTTTCAAGTTCGTCCGCCGTACCGCACGGCTTATATTGCAATTCCGAAATTAATAAAATGGTGTATTCAACTCCTCTTTATAAATACTCATAGTTAGTCATCTGGATTCATAGTGATTCAAAAGTCACAAGGAATTATTTTCAAAAATAAAATAGTTATTATTCATTTATTTATTTATATTTACAACATTTGTTTTAGCTGTGGCTTTTAATCCAAATCTTCCTCTTCGATGGCATCCATGTCATCATCATCATCATCTCCATCGACATCCATAACATCATCTTGACTTAAAGGCTCGTGATTTGGAAGAACTTCTAAACCCTTATCACCAAGAGTAACATGAACATCTTCACCATCCAGTATCTGGCCTCTAAGAATGAGAATAGCCAACTTGTTAAGAATCTCGTTCTGGATCAATCTATTCAATGGTCGAGCACCAAGATCTTTTGAGTATCCATTCTCAACCAAATAGGTGTAACAATCATCATCAAGCTTAAGTGTAATGTTCTTGTTATTGGCTTGGAATCGTTTGGTGATTTCTGCCAACCTAATGTTAATTACTTGTCTGATAGCCTTCTTCGAAAGACGGTTGAAGATTACCATAGAAGAGATTCTGTTAAGGAACTCTGGTCTGAAGTGATTCTTAACAGCCTCCATAACAGCTTCCCGTGTAATAGGATCAACATGCACCGTGCTGGATCGGTTAATTGCCTCTGCACCAAGGTTAGATGTCATTATGATGATACTATTGGCTGCATTGACAACTTTACCTTGACTGCTTCTTACCCGACCATCATCTAGAACTTGTAGTAGTACAGTCAATACATCGGGTGATGCCTTTTCGACCTCATCGAATAGAATCACTGAATATGGTCTTTGTACCAAAGCATTGGTCAAAATACCACCTTCTTCATATCCGACATAACCTGGAGCAGCACCAAGAAGTTTGCTAGCTGACCATTTGTCGCTCAATTCAGAACAATCAATCCTGATCATTGCCTTTTCGTCAGCAAATAAGAATCCAGCAAGCTTTTTAGCCAACTCGGTCTTACCAGAACCAGAGAGACCTAAAAACAGGAAACTAGGAGGGGCATTAGGGTTGCTCAAACCAGATCTCTGCAATCTAATAGCATTAGAAACAGCTTTGACTGCTTCGCTCTGGCCAACAACCTGCTTGGAAAGGATCTTCTCCATGTTTATAAGCTTGCTGTTCTCGGCCTGTGTCAATTTGGAAACAGGAATACCAGTAAGCTTTGCTGCAGTTTCAGCAACCTTTTCGGAATCCACAATATCCTCAAGCATATTCTTATCTCGATTTTGATTTTCGTTTTCCAACTCCTGAATTCTTCGTTGAACGTCTGGAATAGCAAAGTACCGCAGATCTGCAGCAGCAGCATTATCCCGTCGTCTTTCAGCATCAAGAGCCTTGGTCTCCAAATCATCAAGTTTCTTCTTCAGTTCGTTGAGTTCTTCATGTCCTTTCATCTCTTCCTTATATCTCTCTCTCAGTGGTGCAAGTTCCTCCTCGAGATTGGCAGCTCTTTGTCGAGCACCTTCAAGTCGTTCTTTAGTCTTACCATGCTTGTCGGTCTCCAAGTCTCTTTCCAATGCAGCAATCTCCACCTGGACTAATTGTAACTGTCTCTCGAGATTATCGAGTTGTTCAGGTTTAGAATCACGAGCTACTGCTACACTGGCAGCTGCCTCGTCAACGAGATCTACAGCAGAGTCAGGTAACTTTCTGTAAGTCAGATATCGGGATGCTAACTGAGCAGCTGTGACCAGTGCATTATCCATGATTCTCACACCGTGATGAAGCTCATACTTGGACTGAAGACCTCTGAGAATAGCCACTGTTTCAGCAACAGTTGGCTCAGGTACATCAACCTTTTGGAATCTTCGTTCGAAAGCACCATCCTTCTCCACATGCTTTCTATATTCTTCATTGGTGGTGGCACCAATACAATGAAGATCACCTCTAGCAAGCATGGGCTTAAGCAAATTAGCAGCATCAGATTTACCATCACCCATTAACATGTGGATCTCATCAATAAATAAGATAATCATGGTAGGTGACTCTTTGATTTCGTTAAGAACACCTTTGACTCGTTCTTCGAAATCACCTTGATATTTAGCACCGGCTTTCAGTGAACCCAAATCCAGTGAGAATAGTCGACAATTTGACAAAACATTAGGTACATCACCATCAATGATTCTCTGAGCTACACCTTCGACGATACTTGTTTTACCGACACCAGGCTCACCAACAAGACAAGGGTTAGATTTACCACGTCTTGCTAATATTCGAATGCATCGTCTGATCTCGTCTTCTCGACCAATCACAGGATCGATCTTACCTTCTCTAGCCATCTCAGTAAGGTCAATAGCATATTTAGAGAGGAATTCGAATTGTTGTGAAGAATCAGCCATTCGAGAATCGATTCTTCTATTGCCACGGACAGCAGTGACTTCATTTTGTAGAGTTTCTACATTAATTGACAAGTCCTTAAACAATTGCTTAATAGATGAATCTTCAAGTAATGCAAGTAAAATATGATCTTGTCCAATATATGTGTCCTTTTGTTTTTGCTTGATCTTACCGGCTCTTTGTAGTACCATTTGCCCGGCTTGAGAAGGAGTAGGTTCTGGTGCAGGTGACTGGCTAGGCACTCTCACCAGACTCCTGTTGACAGCTCTCTCAACAGCGGGCCAGTCATATCTTGCTTTGTCGATAATTGTCTTAAGATAAGATGGAGATCCATCATCATCATTAGGAGTCATAGCGGCTAAGAAGTGAATAGGGCCGATCATAGCATGGCTATGATCAGCAGCAATCTTTGCAGCATCTTGAATAATACGCAAAGATCTGTCAGTTAATTGAGGTTCCATTTTGAATAATGATATTTCAGTAGGAGTCTAAATATTCTTGTGTATAGAGTTAATATTCCTTTGTCTCTCGGGCCGGTATTTATATATTCATGGCCATCCCAACAGGGGAACATTCGAGAAAATCAGGGAACTCTCTAGAAATGACTAGAAATGACTAGAAGGGAGACAGAAACACAACAAAAAGATTTTAGAAAAATACCTGATTTTGTGAAATTATGCCATTGACTATATTCTGATTTGAATACTGTTTTTATATAACTTATTTTTTATCTTGTTGTCGTTTTTTTCACTACTTAGTAACTTCTCTTTGTTCTGATGTGAAACAATACAACACCTGATTAACTAGCATACCGTTCTTCCCGGCTTACCGTCCGTCCCAGCCGTAACATTTTGAAAACCTAAACAGCAATCTACTATCATATCACTACACACGTTTCAACATGGACTTTTTATAATCACTATATAAATTGTAACTCAGATGGTGAAACAAAATACCCGACCGTTTAAGATGCAATTGAACTTCAATAGCCTGCAAAACGTCTTCGAGTCATCATTGGATCATTAGGATACGAGAGACTTCCATGTAGATATGTAATAATAATCATTACTATCGGAAAACATAGATAAAACCTTGTGCCTCAGAATAGATATTCTTGTATATCAAATGCTGCAGTACTGAATCTAAATTCGATTGTGAATTTCAGATATCTGCCTCGCAGCAATAGAGAGTGAACCAAAACCCCAACTCATTATGCCATAAAAGAACCAACAGCACAATCCGAGATTTTCTCTGGATTTTTGCTATTTGTTTGAATTTTTTAAAGCAGTATTGATGCTGTTGTGGGGACTTCTTATCTTCTCCTCAACTTCAAGGTTATCGATAGATCGTGTTGGATCGATGCCAAGCTCCCCCCGCAAATGGCTGCTTTTGAATACGGACCCCCATATACTTATTCATAAAAAAAGTGTTACGGATTCCATGGTCATAAAACACAGAAGTCTCAGTTCAGTATCCTCTTTTGCACTCCGTCGGAAGATAGTGGGCCGGTCAATTCATAGCATCCTAACAACAAACTCAATAAATCGGAATTTTTCAGATACCAAACAAATCTCTTCAGAGTGCAGCCACCAAAGAGGGACAATGCATGCATCGAGTACGTGGAGTAAAATACTGCGGGGTAGGAGTAAAATTGTTCAGCGTGGGGCACTGAGCCGCACCAGTTTTTGCCAAAAAAAAACAAAAAAACCTACACATTTTAAATTATACTGGCATAGTACCGGCAAACTGGTAGAGTTACCCGTGGGATACGTAAGTATCAAGTTTGAATATTGGCTTGGTTGAAGTGGAATTGTGGGATGAAGTCCTTCTTGTAAGTCTCATGTTGTGATTTTTGAAAACCTGGGGTATTCCTTGATCTATCGTCTTTGAATCCCTATGACGTAAATAACCCAAGTACAGCAAGAAAAAAGAACAAACATCGAATAGTCACCTCGTAAGTTATTTGGAGTTAGTTAGCCTGTGCCAGTTATCCGAGATGTGGCCTTTTATGTTCCCCACGCTCATCTCATTGACTGTTATGCTGCTGCACATAAGGTGGTGGGGGTCGTGGTGGTAGTGGTGTTGGTGGGATGGCAGTTCATCCTGAATAAACAAGGGGGAGGGGGGTGGAGATGCAACTACAACTACCCAACCTCTAAAAATGTGGGGTAGCAAGACTTAGGGAAAATCGTTCAACAGCGAAATCGTCCAATATATATGCAAAAAGCAAAGGAAATCATCAGATATTTCTTTTTTTAAATCAATGATATTTAGATTATTCCAATAGTCTTAGAAGTTGCAAGTTTCCACCATTGCAAGTAGCTAAGGTTTTTTACGGCCTACCCGGTCATGATGAGGAGGGTGTAGCTTGAACAAATTGGCCGTACGCGCTGGAGCCACATGAGGCAACAAACAGGTAGATCACTTCGACCCGAAGGCGGGGTACAGGTTGTAGTCGCATAGACATACGATCCGGACAGGTATATAAATAGTAGGCAATATGGTACCCATTGTATATTTATTATCATATTCTAAAAGGCACCCTTAGTTTGGACTTTCCTGTCTGAAACCTTGATAAGTCTTTGTCAATAGTGATAATTCCGTGAATACAACATGCTCAATTTCAAGAAACTCGAGAAACCTAACTATAACTTTGGCTATAATACCAAAGGAAAGATCAGAGTGATCGTTGCTACGCTCACCGCATGTATGGGTGCCATCATGTGGGGTTACGATAGTGGTGTTATTGGCGGTGTTTTGACTTTACCGTCTTTCATAGCTCACTTCAATACTGCCGAAAACTCCAAAGTCTCATCTACTGCTGTTTCCCTTCTTCAAGCCGGTGGATTCTTTGGTGCCATCTTCATGTCTCCTTTCTGCAAAAAGTATGGCCGAAAGTGGTCCATCTGTGGGAGTGCTGTTGTATTTATAATTGGTGCTATAATGCAGACTGCAGGTACAGGAGGATTAGGACTATTGTATGCTGGTAGAGTAATTGCTGGCCTCGGTGTTGGTGCTGCCACTACTGCTATCCCTACTTATGTCGCTGAAATCGTGCCTCCATCAGTACGAGGTCTTCTTATGGCCTTCTGGCAAGTCCTTATTGTATTTGGTGTTACCATATCTTATTGGATCGACTATGCTGTCGAAAGGAGAGTTTCTGCTGATAGTAACATGCAATGGAGAATTCCTGTCGGTTTACAGATAGTTTTCCCCGGGCTCTTGGTTATTGGTGCAGCCACTTTGAAAGAGTCACCTAGATGGCTTATTACCAAAGGTCGAGATGAGCTTGCAATCAAGAATATTGCTTTTATGAGAAATATGCCAGAAGATTCTCCTGAAGTGCAAGGTGAATTCACCGAAATCCAGGTGTCTGTTCTTCTTGAGCAGGAGGCAACTGGCGGGGTAAACTGGAAAGAATTGTTCCTTAAAGGTAACCGAAAGAGAGCACTGCTTGGTTTCACACTTATGGGTTGCCAGCAATTCTCTGGTACAAATGCTATTGGTTACTATGCACCTCAAATCTTTGAAGCTGTCGGTGTTTCCTCTACTTCAACTGGTCTGTTTGCAACTGGTATTTATGGTGTTGTTAAGATTGTCATGACAATCCTACTTTCATTATTTGCGATTGAAACTCTCGGCAGAAAGTTCTGTCTGACTGTTGGTGCATTCTTGATGGGTGCTTTCATGCTCATTATTGGATGTCTCCTTAAGACTCACCCTCCGAATCCTGACAGCTCTGAGCTATCTTCTGCTTCATACGGCATGGTGGTCTGTATTTATCTCTATGTAACATTCTACTGTTTCTCTTGGGGTCCTGTTCCTTGGATTTACTGCTCTGAGATATTCCCTAACCGAATCAGAGAGTATTGTGTGGCGCTCTGTGCTTGTTCTCAATGGCTTTTCAACTTTGTCGTCACAGAATTCAGCCCTTATGCTTTGGATTCCATTGGGTGGGGTATTTTCATCCTCTTTGCTGGTTTCAACTTTGCTAACTGTGTTTATGCTCTCGTATTCCTACCTGAGACTTCTGGTATGACTTTAGAAGAAATGGATACACTGTTCCATGTTCCCTACGCAATTGATCATGACCATATTGAAAGCAAGGCAGCTGAATACGCACATGTTGAAACTGTGGTTTAATTCTTATTTTTTTTGTAATTTTATTTATAAACGAATGAAGTATTTATGTTTTTGTAAGTCATTGAATTAGTTAATGTATTTGGTTTATACTGTATGATTATATCTCAAACAACAATTGAAAAATGGTAAATGTTAGCATAGCAGTATTTATTTGAAAAGATATGATATATTAATTTTTTTAATATTAAGATTACATCCTTGCTCAACAGTGTATGAGTTTGATATGGATCATGTCTTGGTACTGTTGTCCTAATTTTGTAATTACTATATTACAAGACAATGATATTAAACCTACCAGACATGATTCAGGGCCAAAACTGAGTTAAACTCATCGATACTATATATATATCTATATAGAAATTTACCATGAATTTTAATTCGAGATTTTAACCAGTCTGGTGTCTAGTTTAATAATCTACTAATTTTCACTCACTCACTATAGTTTGGGCATAGCTTTATATTTACAGAGGTAACTACGATTTAGAGCATTTATTTAGCAAACTTCAAAAATCTTTCCAATATTAAGTTAAACTTTAAAGATGGAAAGTATTGTCAAAGATATAATTCAATGTTGTAGTAGATCAATGAGGAAAAATCAATCATTGAGTCAGGTTGTCATGTATTAATATAACCAGCTTCATATATACTTGTCTTCAGCAGATGATGAAACAAACAGTGCTTTTTTCAGTTTTTGATGATGTATTGGTAATCGTGTGCAGATTTATTTCTTGGAAGAGCCCTTCTTGCCCTTGCCAGAAGAGGCTGCAGCCTTTTCCTTCTCAGCATTGTCCTTAAGAACTCGCTTGACGATCTTCTGTTCCTCAATCAAAAATGCTCGGACAACTCTGTTTTGGACACATCCAGCACAGACGGAACCACCGTATGCTCTCTGGACAGACTTCTTAGGCTTGGAAAGAGTGGCATACTCTCTGGGTCGCAAGGCAGGAACACCTAATAAGACGTTACCACAGTCACCACACTTGGGTCGAGAACCGTTCTTCTTGACATGGAGGTATCTCAGTTTTCCACCAGGGGTCTTAATGATCTTGACCCTGTTGGATCGAGTGTTATATGGGTTTCTTCTTCGGTAAGTAACTCTTTGTGCCATTGTTATTTGTGTGGTGAGGAGAGAAAAAGTTGAGTCGTTTGACAAAAAATCTAAGTATCGAGACCCACAGGTCGGACTCAGATATACAAAAGCAGTCACATAGTTAATTGAATGCGAACAACATGAAGAAGGAGAACATCGGAGTTGATCATATAGAAAAAAAAAAAAAGAATTTTTTTTTATACAAATATATAATAGTATCAGATAATTTAGCCTGAATCACTTATAATCAAATTTAAATCCTTCAATGAGGACTAGATCAGTAGTAGTGATATTCTGATCACAGTCGACACTAATATCTACCCAGCCAGTGCAAATCTAACGGTGCGGCGTGATTTGGCAGCAGCAGGCGGATCCAGCGGGCAGGCTAGCTCCCCCCGTTATGCGGATCTCTGTATTTGGAATATGAGTGGATGCCCAGCACACTGCACACTGCACACAACTAAATCGTTGGCAGGGATCTACACAACACTTACACTTGTTTGTTTTTGTTATTCAATTGTCATGTCTGCAGGTAAGACTGTTGTCATTGGGCTTATTGCCCTTTTTCTAAGTGTGCTAATTGCATACGATCGTACAGATGCTATCCCTACATCTAATTCCGGCCTTTGTCCCATTGTGCCTGCAAAGAAAGGTAATTACGGCTATAGTTTGGATCATTTCAGAGGCTCAGAGTTTAGAAACTTAAGCCTTTCAAGATGGCAACAATGTCTCGAGATACCCACGGAATCATCAGAAGATTATGGTCCTGTTGATGAAGATGAGAATTGGAGAATATTCGATGACTTACATGAGTTCTTTGACAAAACTTTTCCAAAAGTGCACCAACACTTGGAGAAAACGGTGGTCAATCACTATGGATTAGTGTATTCTTGGAAGCCAAAACCTATCTATGATTCTAAAGAGAAGCCTATACTTTTCACTTCTCATCTAGATGTTGTACCGGTACCTGAGGAAACCGTACCAGAATGGAAGTATCCACCTTATTCGGCGACATTTGACGGCCACTTTGTATGGGCAAGAGGTTCTTTGGATGCGAAACACCCTGTTATGAGTATATTAGAAGCTGTCGAAGAACTTCTAGAAAGGGGATTCGAACCTACTAGGGAATATGTCATTGCTTTTGGCTTTGACGAAGAGTCATCCGGTGTCCATGGCGCGGGCACAATTGCAAAGCATCTGGAATCCGTATATGGTCAATTCGCTTTTGAGTTGCTCTTAGATGAAGGTGGTCTTGGGTTATCTCGGTTACAAGGAGCTAATATAGCGTGGGCATCTGTTGGTGAAAAGGGTAGACAAGTTTCGACTATCATCTTACACACTCAAGGAGGACATTCGTCTATGGCCCCCACCCATACAGGAATAGGAATTACTAGTGAACTTGTTACTTTTATTGAAAACCATCCTCATAAAGCTTTATTAAATGAGCCGCTATTGACCGGATTAGAATGTATGGCCGTTCACTCTAAGGAAATGGGTTGGTTACAAAAACAAATCATACTCAATGCAAGAAAAAGTCGGGGACTACGATATTTACTCATCAGATCATTACTGAACAATCCTATTTTGAAGACTCTACTTTATACTACACAATCAGTAGACATTTTCCATTCAGGTGTGAAAGTCAATCAATTGCCGGAATTATCCTATATTTCTATTGATCACCGAGTATCTATTGTATCAAACAACAAAGAAGTCGAGGCAAAACTTGTAGGAGATGTTATGCATATAGCAGAGAAACATAATTTAGGGGTTGTTGATTATGATGGAGTCTTAATTCGAAAAGGCAAAAATGAGAACGAATACTTTGAACTCAAACGTATTGATGGAAATCATGATCCTGCACCAACCAGTCCAGGGGATGGAAAAACTTGGGATACGTTTGCTGGAACTGTAAAGAATGTTTATGAATCATTTGGAGGTCCAATTTTCGATGTGGAGACCGGTGAACAGTTTGAACCTTTGGATATTGTGGTAGCTCCATCATTACACACAGTGAATACGGACACTGCTCATTATGTGAATATGACTGAAAACATTTTCAGATTCATACCTCTCAGAGTGGAAGAGATGCCGAATCTCCATGCTATTGATGAGCACATATCATTGGACAACCATATTGAAGGAGTGGTCTTTTACTTTGAGTATATCCAAATTCTCAATGAACAAGCGTCAACACCATCATCTAAATAGTGAAATATCTATTTACAATAAGCAATAATAATATGTACAATAATCAAGTTTTATTTTGCGTGGGGGCTTTCAGAGACATCTTGCACTTTAGAGTACTCTTCACGTAGCTTTTTCTGTAACTCGTATTCTGCTGCTCTACTCTGTTGAACAGAAGTAAGTTCCCTTTCTTTTAATTCCTGCTTTTTCCTCATTCTTTCTCGGTCTCTAATAGGACCTTGATGAAGAGCTTCTCGCTCATTTTCTTGTAGTTTATAAACACCATATACAACAGCTATAGAAACAGTACATGTTGTAGCAAATGTGATTTTGGAAGCCGTAGACATTTTCTGTCAGATATTGTCAATACAAGTTGTTTTTATAAAGCCCTGTTAATGTTCATAAAAACATACAAAATATGACAATGACCTGATCCTTTAACCTGTCTCGATCTTTACGTCAAGGTTCCCAACCACAGAAGGAGGAGGAAGAGGAGGAGTCTACACTTTGAAAATAACCAAACCGAAAACACACACTCTCACACATAAAGACCAAGTTCTCAGGATCTGGAAGATAAGCACTTCACGCATTGCATTTTGTATAAAAATATACAAACTGAGCTGTAAAGTAGAAACAAACGTGAGAATTTGAATTTGCCGAGTGTTTAGCAGTTTTTTTGACAACATTCCTTACTTAGTGCTTCAGAATCTCATTGTGTTGTGATACTCACGTTTTCCCGGTAGTCACGTCTGTCTTTGGCAATTGATTATCGCAGAACCCGATATCTTTGATCTTTACTATAAATCGACAGAGATATATTAAGTTATATTCAAACTGAAGAATTATTCCGGAATTTAAAATTTTGGATTTTAGTTTTGAATTTTGTGTTGAATTTGGCTTTGCTCTTGTTACTACGGATTGGTACTAGTGGGCGAGCGGGCGTGCGTTATCTTGACGTTTTGGTAAACATCATCATTCACCTATTTGAATCAAACACAACATTTGTCATTGCATCTGCTAAAAAAGCAGCGTAATAACGACTTGGATCATGTCGTCTCCTAATGCCATGGATGTTGATGAGCAGATGGGTTCTTCATCATCATCAAACAGCGGATCATCATCTGCTGCTCAGCATCAATTCCAATATCTTCAGCAACAACAGCTTGCACAACAGGCTTATCATAGACAGATACAGTCTTCTGGACATGCGGAGCCACTGGCTATAGGAGTTCCTGGCCCACAACAGTCGCAGAATCCGGCTGGAAATGGTCTTGGTCTTGGGACTGCTTCTAGTGTACATGCTGACCCATCTTTACAGATTGAAAGCTTCCATACGCCTAGCGGCTCAATTCCCGACTCGAAATCATTTAATGATAGTTCAATAAACTCGGTGAATGCTTTTGATCATTTTCAAAGCTCTAGAGCTCCGGCGAGTTCTTCTGGGTCGCATATATCTCAGTTGTTTCAGTCAAGACAGCCTGCACAGCAACAGCCTACGCAACAGCAGCAGCAAACACAACCACCACAGCAACAACAGCCTACTTCTCAATCATATTATCAGAGACAAAGTGCTCTTCAGCAGCAGAGGCAACATCCTTACCAGATGTCACTTCCCCAATCGAGCAGTAGCAACGCACTTCTTTTTTCTGCTCGTTCAGTAGGAATTCCTCCAGGAACCGAAGCTGTAAATACATTTGCACCGACATCGGCAGCCTCAGAGACGTCCTCGTTTTTCTCACAGTCTTCCTCGAAACATGTACCGCATGCAAATGAGCCGTCCTCCGTTTCTTCTTCATACAAGTCTGCTGTATTGCCTAGTATCGGCAGTTATACCAACGCATACTCCACCTCACCATATAATAATCCGAATGATTTACAGGGATCATCTGTCAATGACAGAATATCGTCGGCATATCCGCCGCAGTCAGTTTCGTTTGTAAACTCACCAGGGGTAGGTGTCGGTTCGAACTTGAGCAGAACAATTAGCGAGAAATCTTTCTTTGACTCTAATTCTGCTCATGGCCAAGATCAAGGCTTTGCACAGGCATTTATGAGAACTACATTACCACAAGCACCACCTGGGACATCATCTATGCGTACTTCACTCCTTACTTCGCAATTGAGTCAGGCTCAAGACCAGGATATGCAAACTGGACAGGGGCAAACTATATCGACAGCTTCATCTTCTGTAACTGATAAAGGAATGCCCTATCCAATTCAGTCGAGGTCGTCTTTTGGTAGTACTCCTTATAGTTCAGACCCGCGTAACTTTACTACTGCTCCGATGACGAATGTGCAGCAGCAGCAAACACATCTCCAAACAACTACTAATATCAAAGCCGCAATGGAATCTACTGCTAGCTCAGTGGCATCATCTACCGATACTCTTAATAGAGACTATCTACCGAAATATGATGCATTCGTTGAGCAACAACAACAACAACAACAACAGCAGCAGCAGCAGCAGCAGCAGCAAATGGAATCTCTCACCAGAGGTCCAGAAGATTATTTGTCTAGATCATCATCTTCAGCTTCTTTGATATCCAGCGGTGCTTTTCCTGGTTCCATCAACAGAAACCATTACAGCCCGTCGAGACAGGGCTCAATCGCCGTTCAAAGAACAAACCCAGAGTCCTCAAGGAATCAGCAAGGTCAAACTCAGACTGACGGTCATAGACATAGGCATCATGCACACCTGGATATTGCTACATACCCCGTCCCAGATGTTTTACCTATGCTCACTGCTCTGCTACAGAAGATTATCGATGCCAATGACGCTTTGCATCCCCAGAATTATCATAACGAAACATTGTCAGTGGAAAATGGTAATAAGTTGCAAGCAAATGTCTTAGCTTTCCATGGTAGGAATATACCTGCTATAAGTTTACATGCATATTTGACGCGAATACTCAAATATTGCCCCACGACAAATGAAGTCTTCATCTCATTGCTGGTGTATTTTGATCGAATTGCTCAGAAAGCAAATGCTGGGGATTTTTCGCAAAACGGCGAACAGAGTCAATTGTTTGTTATGGACAGTTATAATATTCATCGATTGATAATCGCCGGTGTCACCGTTGCAAGTAAGTTCTTCTCGGATATTTTCTATAAGAACTCAAGATACGCCAAAGTTGGTGGTCTACCGGTGGAAGAACTGAATCACCTGGAACTTCAATTCCTATTGCTTACTGACTTTCGTCTAATGATTACATTAGAGGAGCTACAAAGATATGCAGATCTTCTACTACGGTTTTGGAAAAAGGAAGAACAAACTCGACCAAAAGCTCAGCTTGGAGAGGAAACCACCAATAACGAAGGTGGTCATGAATACAATGATGGAAGTACCAGTGAACAAGCCAATGATAGTGGTAGAACAGAAGGGTACATACCATGAGCATTTTCAACATAATAGTAATAGTAATATAGTCTCTTAATAATAATAGACCATCATCCTCTTCCCTCAGCCAATTCTTTTGCAAGTGAAAAAAATCTGGTAGCATCATTTTTTATTATGATTTACATGAAATAAAACAGGCATACGCAAAACACGTTGCCGGATGAATTTTTTAGTTGTAGGTTTGTCATTTGATTAGGTGCATTTATCGCAATCGTCGAGCTTCACGTTCGGATTCCATGAGACAGAGAATATCATTCTCTCTAACAGGGCCCTTGACGTTTCGAACAATGCTTCGGGATGTGTCGTCGATGAATTCAACTCGGACCTGGGTGACACCACCTCGGGAACCGGTTCGGCCAAGAACCTTAATGACCTTAGCAAGCTTAACGGGAGTCTTGGTATCCTGTGATAGTTAGTAAACGTTGTGTCTTGATATGGTTTAGGAGTATAATGAACATCTGACTAGAGCTGAAGACCGGTACAATTATTCCTGTTTCTTCCTGACAATAATGTATCACTATATATCATATTTCTTAACAGTCCTCCAAGTCTTGTTACGTACCATTTTGATATGAACTTGTTTTAAACTGTAATGATGTTGTAAGAATCAAAACCTCTATGGAAAATTTTGAGTCGGTTTGGGAAGTAGAAGGAGAAAAAGCAGTCACAAAAATGTTTACCACACAAAAAAAACGGGGATGCACAGCCGCACGGGTTTCAATTGTGATTACATAAACATTACACAATAAATTTTTTTTTTTTTTTTTTTAGGCAGGTAAAAAAAGGTGACGATGACTGAATCTCTGGAAACATCGAGCAGGCTTTATCGCTTTTGATCTTCTTATCAAACTTTAAGGTCTTTTTAGAGCATTAGAAATTTCCAGCTCTTATATAAAAAAGAAGTCAAAAAGTCAAAAGTCTAACTCTTGAATTATATATCTTGAATCATAATGGATTTGGTTAATCACTTGGAAGATAAGCTATTATTTGCAGTTCCTAAGAGTAAGTTATGATTTTGTATGGGTATGATGATGATATACAACTTATAGAAGCACGTTTTTATTAACAATTAGAGGGCCGTCTTTATGAAAAAGCCATTTCATTACTCAATGGTGCAGATATACAGTTCAGCAGGAGTAATCGATTAGATATCGCCATCTCCACAAGTTTACCTGTTGCACTTGTTTTCCTACCTGCCGCTGATATTCCTCGATTCGTGGGTGAAGGTCGTTGCTCATTAGGTATTACAGGAATTGACCAAGTTGCGGAAAGTAAGGTCCAAGTTGAAAATGTCCTTGATCTTAATTTTGGTAGATGTAAATTACAAGTTCAAGTTCCTTCAAATGGTTCTATTAGTGAACCTAAGCAATTAATTGGAAAGAACATTGTCTCATCATTTACCAACTTGACAACAGAGTATTTCGAGAAATTAGAAGGAAAGCAACCTGGAGAGAAACTTGCTACTACTATCAAATATGTTGGAGGTAGTGTTGAAGCTGCTGTAGCATTGGGCGTTGCTGATGCTATTGTAGATTTAGTAGAAAGCGGTGAAACTATGCGAGCCGCAGGTTTGAAACCTATTGATACTGTTCTTACTACATCAGCTCATCTTATTGGGTCTGCGTCGCCTTCTCATGAACAGACTGCAAAACTTATAATATCAAGAATTTCCGGTGTTTTAGCTGCTGGTCACTTTGTATTGTGTAATTACAATGCTCCTAGAGATCAGCTGGCTGTTATGTTAAAGATCACTCCTGGACGGCGTGCTGCTACAGTCAGTCCTTTAGAAGATGATACATGGGTAGCTGTGAGTGCTATGGTAGAGAAAGCCAGAATAGCAGAGGCTATGGATGAATTAAAGGATGCAGGAGCCAGTGATATTCTTGTTTTCCAGATATCAAATTGTAGAGTATAGATTTAATAATCAGAAAACAAGAAAACACAAAGCTTTAGTAGAATATTTACTTTATACTTGTTGTTGTTTTTGGTATTATGCAAAAAAATAAATAATATTACAGATACAGTTAGCTATAGCAAGATTAACCAAAAGTCAATGAGTTTTCAAACTATCCGTACGTGCCAACATATCTAGTATAATAAACAAAATATACTTTCGGCCAACATCGGTTAGAAACTCGGCATTCTTTAATGATAAACTCACAGAGTCACTTTGTGCATTGAGGATTCTTCGAAGCAAGAAGCACGTGATCTCACAAACCAGTAATCCACAGTCGTAAGGATTTGTCTGCTGAGGTGATTGGCTACTAATAATTTCAGGTAGCCTCTCCTTCCTCTCACGATTGTGATGCTTATGTAACATTGCCGGTAATGTATGCTTGTTAGTCCAGTGAGCGTCTAACACATCAAATAGATTGAGAACAGTTTGTGAAGCCACATTATTATTCATCCCTGAGCAAGTATCATATTGATAAGCCTTTCTGCTTTTCACAGATGCGACTACCAGTGACCAATGTGCGCCACCTGCTGACTTACCAACATCGTTGTTGTCATTTATAGGCATGAAAATGAACTTTGCTTTATCTAGTGGTGGTAGAATTTTCAGCAGGTCATGTGCATTCTCATTTGCATGCAATAATAGATAAGCCATAGATGGTGTCAGTAATACTATTGAAGATCTATCTTCTCTCTTCATCAATAGTGTCTCGGCCAGATGTTCATACACAAACATAATATTATTGTCGTTGAACCATTCCCCATCTTGCAAGTTATCGAGATCTGCACGGTAAACAGTACAATCATTATAGTCGAGAATTGAACAGTCCGGGTCTACGTCTAATTTCGATTTGATGCTGCTGAATAATTCTAAACGTGACTGATTCTTCACGTAGTAATTATTCGCAAATGTGTCAGCAGCATCCTGGTTTTCAAAGTCTTCAAACCCACATGTCAACACTTTGGGATATTTCGACAGACTGGCCTCACTAGGGGTCCTCTTGAGATGGACCGTTTCCATAATAGTACCTGTTTCTATCATATCTTTGTTTATTCCTTTCACTTAATTCTTGTTGAGGCAGCTCCGACGACGGAGGCGCGCTCTTGTATTTATATGAGTGTAACCTCTGCTTTTGGGAGCGGAGTTAATACCGTCTGTGAGGTCATAAAAGAATCTGCGATGCACAACAATGGGTTTGCGAAACGATAAAATCGGAGGAGAACGCAACATACAAAAGGAAGAAATAGCATATGAGAAACTTTGCAATGGTAGCCAATATAAAACCTTAAGGACAAGTAGCAGACTTTATCTTGCTTTTTAAGACAGAGATTTAAAGCCGTTCTGTCAATATTTTGTGTGCGGGGCGGTAAATCAAATTTTTGTGCGGAGAAATCTGGATCTTGGAACGATGAGCAGCAGCAGCAGCAGCCCTCAAGGCCCTAGGAAATATCAACAGAGACACAGCAAATACCACAAATATCAAACAGATGAAGAATAAAGATTAAAGTTAGACCACAGACTAGTGCCAAGAAATAAGGAGAGTGGTGCCTCAAATCATAAAGTGAGACTAAGGATTTTTTTAGCTCGAAACAGCCGATTTTTACTGATAACGTGTTTCTGATTGTTTCTTTTGAGCCTGCCAAGAATTCTTCCGAAGCCACGTTCTAAGAAGCCGCTCGGACTGAGCAATGGCCACATCTGAACTTGACAGTCTGGGTATTCGATGAATTGTATGCCATTTTTGGAATTCACTAATCGCTTCTGTGACTTCGCTGGTGCACGTTTCTATATTGTTTGATAATCGCTGCTCTATTGTTTCGATTTCTTGCATTTTTGATTTCACTAGCCTGAACATGTGATCGGCCAGTTTCTTCTGCAGATCATTAAAGTCATCTCTGACCTTGTTAATTTCTTTTATCACATGTGGAGACTCACCTGAGTCGATTGTAGTTTGGTTCGCACTAAGCCGATCCGAGCCTATGTTACTGTTGGATGATTCAATAGAACCGCTGTCACTCTGGTTAACGTACTTCAAGGGTGTCTGGACTTGGGCTTGGGCTTGGGCTTGAGATAACAACCAACCTGCAGGCAGTCCAGAGCTCACTACAACTTCATCTTCTATATCTGTAGAGGCCTCTGAGCCAGGCGTGCTAGCTTCTGAATCGTTCTTATGTTTCACTTTCAAGATTTGTTCCTTCAACCAACTGGACGTAATACCACCTTCGATGATCAGTTCCTTTTCCCGACGTTTCTCTTCGTAGGTGAAGGCCAACCACAAGTCATATCTGACAAGTTTTATTTTTGCCCTCTCCAGATCCAGCAAGAAATATCTTCCTAAATTTGGAGCTCTGGGTTCCAAGGAATCAATGCTATCTGACACCCAGACGATGGCTGCTTTTGGACTGATCATATCTATACAAACATTTCCTTTGAAGTAGCTGTCCCCGTCTGCAATTGAAGGACTCAAAAGTCTATTAGACATAGGAAAGCTTTCATTACCAGGAGTTTGGATCAAATTGTCCACCAGCTCAAGATATTCCAGCACTGGTGTATCTCCAAGTTTTATAGGCTCCGGAAACTTTTCCCATAGAATGCTACTTTCAGTGGATAACCACAATTTCGAAACAAATGGGGCTCCTTTAGTTTTCTGTCTTTGTGGCAGTGTAAGACAGAGGAGATCTATCAAATGCATCTTCATACTGAAGTAGTTGATACTCGGAGTGAGTATGATTTTACCAAGCTTAGGGCCAATTTCAGGCCGAACAAGCATCATAGAGATCACCATTTTAAAGTTTGCTGATCTCAGCGCGAGCCCCTGAAGTAGTCTCAGCAGTTGCCAGCATTCTATATGCCTCGTCTGCCAATAAGTGATTACATAGTTCAAGACAAACCTGGGGATATCATTCACATCTTCCCGTCGTGCGATTGCGCCGCCATGAGCAACTGCGCTGTCAACAAGATGAAACAAGGTGGTTATGTCATCATCACCGAAGAATGATCGCACAATTATGCATTTCCAGGTCAGCGTATACTTTGTTTGTCTGTGCTTGAGATACTCTATACAGTAGTCATCGATCCACTTATCGAAGACCTTACGTTCCTTTACAGTCAGTCAGTAGATATTCTCCCTGTCTAACAGTTTATGAACTAGATTACTTACTTTATATTTCATTCTTTCGAATGATTTAGTTCCAAAGTTAAAGAATCCTAAAAGAGCTTTACGATCATTGCTATATAAGATTAGACTAAGTACAGCTTAGGGAATTACTATGAGATCTTACCTTTCGAAAATGGATTTCAAGCCTTCAAAGGCACTGGAATAATTCATGACATATATATAGGGAAAATAAAACGACATCATATTCTGGGAAAGTGAGTGCTTATATATTGCATATAACAAAGGCCGTGTGATATCAGGGGATGGAACTGTATACTGTTTTAGATAAGCACGGCAACCAAAACATGGCAAACGCAACAATATTTTTTTACATATATATATTAGAAATTATGAGATAGAATATAAAGAATATAATCCAAGTCATATTCTAGCAGCAATGCACTTTTAAGGGGTTTATTTTTGAAGTCAGCTCAGCCGTTCGATATCTATAACCCGCTGCATGAGATGAGCCGCACGAAGCTCTCTATAAAAAAAATGCCGTTGCCTCATTCTCTCTCAATCTTCTCTTCTTTGCTTATTCAACATACTGAACAATCACAAAGATGGAAGAACTAAAAGAGAAATTCGAGAAGCTGGGTCTTCAAGAAGTCAAAATTAACGAGACTATCAAAAACCCTAAGACTTCGAAAGAATTGTCGGAGATTATCGACGAATCAGAGGTAGTTCAACCGGCTCCAAAACAAGTGACTGATCTTCTTCATTCGCTAGCTGTCTTGTCTAGAGATCAGAAAAATCCTGATGTATTGAAACAGAGGCACATTTTGAGTAAGGCCATTGGCTCTGGCGATGTTAAGACACCCATCCAACTTGACGGTGGCTGGAAATATATTATCAAGGCTGTGATTAACGAATCTGAGATCGACAAGGAATCTTTCGATAATGAAGCTGGTGTTGGTGTAGAGGTCACCGACGAACAGATCAAAGCACTTGTGGACAAGCATTTCTTGGAAAATAAAGAAGAAATCGAAGAAAAGAGATACCGAATCGCTGGGCCGCTTTTGGCTGCCGTAAAAAGATATCCCGAGCTTAAATTTGCCAATACCGCTACTATCAAGAAGTGTATTGACGAGAAGTTAGCTGCGGTAATTGGGCCCAAAGATGAGAGAGATGCTCCTCAGAAGAAGACCAAAGAAAAACCAAAGAAAGCTGCATCTGGTGGAGCAGCAGCAGTCGGCGGCAACGCTGAAGGATCCTTTTCAGAATCTCATGCTCTTACTGCTAGATCAATGTTTACAGAAGGTTTCTTAGGATCACTCCACAAACCCGGCGAAAACCCGCAGAAGTATCCTGAAAGAATGAAGGAACACTTGGCTTTTACGAAGGGAAAGGTATTTACTCGTTTCCCCCCTGAACCTAATGGCTATTTGCACATTGGCCACAGTAAGGCTATTGCTATAGATTTTGGCTATGCTGAGTTCCATCATGGTTATTGCTATTTGAGATATGATGACACTAATCCCGAGGCGGAAGAAGATCAATACGTGCAGTCGATTCGTGAAATTGTAGAGTGGCTTGGTTTCAAACCTTTTAAAGTTACGTATTCTTCTGATTACTTTGACCAGCTTTATGAATTAGCGGAGAAACTCATCTCTAAGGGCCTTGGCTATGTCTGTTTTTGTACTGCTGAAGAAATGAAAGCTTGTAGGGGCATTAAAGAAGACGGTACTCCCGGTGGTGAACGACGAGCATGCATTCATAGAAGTAAAGACGTCGAGACCAATCTTAAGGAGTTCAGAGACATGCGCGATGGCAAATATGGCAAAGGAGAGGCAGTGCTACGAATGAAGCAAGATATCACGAATCCCAATCCGCAGATGTGGGATCTGGTTGCTTACCGAGTATTGAATGCTCCACATCATCGAACAGGAGACAAATGGAAAATATATCCTACTTATGACTTTACTCATTGTTTAGTGGATTCCATTGAATGTATTACACATTCTTTATGCACATTGGAATTTTATCTTTCTAGAGAGTCTTATGAATGGCTTTGTGATGCTGTAGAAGTTTATCGACCTCAACAGAGAGAATCAGGTAGACTAAACCTCACTGGGACTGTTATGAGTAAGAGAAAGATTCTAAAACTTGTTAATGATGGTTATGTGAGAGGATGGGATGATCCTCGAATGTATACATTGGTAGCTATTAGAAGACGTGGTGTTCCTCCTGGATCCATTCTTTCTTTTATTGCCGAGCTGGGTGTAACTACTACCAATGCTATTATCCAGGTCAGTCGATTTGAGAATTCTATCCGAAAGTATCTCGAGGAGACTGTTCCTCGTCTAATGCTTATTCTAGATCCTGTACCAGTTATTCTGGACAATCTTCCTGAAAATTACTTGGAGGAGATTACTTTACCATTTAAACCAGGTAATACCAGCATGGGAGAGCATACAGTACCATTCACAAATAAAATATACGTCGACAGAAGTGACTTTAGGGAGGAAGCATCCAAGGACTATTTCCGATTGGCACCTGGCCAGTCTGTTGGTTTAATCAAAGTTCCTTACACCATTTGTGTTACATCATACACAAAAGATCCTGTCACAGGCTTGGTGACTGAAATCCACGCTAATTATGAGAATGGTGGTAAGCCTAAGAAACCCAAGACATATATTCAATGGGTTGCCGAGTGCCCTGAAAAGGCATCGCCTGTTAAACTTGGCGAGGTTCGACTATTCGAGCGGTTGTTCAAGTCTGATAACCCTAGTTCTAACCCTGACGGTTTCTTAGCTGACATCAACCCTAACAGTGAGGTGATCCTTAAGAATTCTATAATCGAAACTGGCTTCCAGTATGTTAAGGATCATTCTCCTTGGACTCTGGCAGCTAAAACCGAGGAGGAGAAAATTCTTTCTGGAAAAGACGTCAAAGGTTCACCTGAAGCTGTTAGATTCCAAGCACTTCGAGTAGGATTTTTCTGTCTGGACAAGGATAGCACTGATACTAACATTGTGCTCAATCGAACAGTTACGCTCAAGGAAGATCCTCATAAGAATGCATAGAACTATTCGAAGATCGAATTTTAGATATGCGCATAATTGATATATTACTTGAAAATTATATTTACTTTGCAGATTAAAATTGCCTGCTCTTGAGTGAAAAGTCGTAATTTGTCTCCAACCTATTTTGTCAGAAAATATTCATCTTCTGAAAAGTATTTGTCATACCATCTTCTTTAAAACGCATTTTAGAAGCAGTACCAATGTGATAATAATCGTCTTGACTTTTTTTGAACGAGTTAGCGTCTTCCTCCAAAGAGTTTAGAACAGTTTCAGCCCAGTCATCTTCAACAAACGTATTATCAGGGGTAGACAGGAAAGAGGACTCAGGTGAAGAAATATACGTATTTGGTAATTTTGACAGGATCATAACTGACTGAGCATCTATTGGTGAGGCAGGAGGGGTATCAAGATGTGAAATATCCGTTAAATCCGGTACGTTGCCATACAAATAGTTCTCCAACGTGTGAGTATGATGTTTCACAGCTTCACCAGTTAAGCAAAAATCATGAGACGAGTCAATGCCTTCTGAATTGACAACATTTGGGGCCATGCCAATAAATGTCAGTACATCTGCGTATGTGTCTAATTGAGTGAATTCCTTGTATAAAAACAAGGTACCTTCAGCATCTGATCGCATAAGACGGGAGAAATTCTGCAATAAAACCGTTAAATATCGGCATATGACAGCCAGCAGAATAGAGACATCCAATGCCAGTGAATTGTAGACTGATAGAAGCAGTGGATCACCTGCTAAATGGTCAGGCATCATACATTCAAGAATCAGCCGAATCTGAGTCAGAGCACACTGTGAGTGTTTCAGAAGTTTGTTAGAGCCTTCCGATTCTACAAAGAGCTTCGAGATACCAAGCTGGATCCTTGCAGTTTGTCTACCTGTACGATCATATAACTCTTCTCGAATAATGTCAATCTTAACTTTCTCATAATCCAACAGCCTCTGGTTCAGATAGCGGTTATATTTCCCGAGAAACATTGTCTTTTTGCTTGATCCAATTCTTGATTCTAAGTTTGGCAAAATAGTATGATTGCCAATAAATAATTCCCATGGATTGTACTTGAATGGCGGTTCAAAAAGGGTATTTGAAAAAATATTGTCATGAAATAACATGTGTGCTTTCAAGCTCGTATAATCATTATGTGACGATATTCTGTCTAAGATCATATCAAAAAACCTTGTCATATATTGGTGGTTGCTATAATTTTCAGCCAGATATACTAATATCCTGTTGACATACTTCTGGCTCGGAGTTGAAGAAGTCGGTTTAGTAGCTCCGTTGATATCATGCGCCATGAGAGATATCTTTGACTTGGTCTTTGGTTTCAGAGAATCAAAACCTAATCTGGGCTTATTATCCTCGTTCATATCCAATGTTTGTTCTGTTGGATTTTTATCTCTTCTGAATATCCTTGATGTGGGCTGCTTGAACCTCATGTCACGGCTGGATGCAGAGCTAAGAGTATGTGTTGTAGAAGAAGACACACAAGTCTGTGATATCTGCATGAAGATACTCTCAGGAGAAGTATGCTCTTTTTCGCCCTTGAATGAGAGTTTTTTCAACTTATTCATGACTACTCATGACTACTCTCTTTCCACTATAGTTCTCTTACTCGAGGACGCGTTCCGGTCGATCTGTAGTTTCTTTTTGTAACTGATAAGACAGAAACACCAATGTCTGAGTTATCAACAGCGAAAGAAAGAAGAGCAGAAATATCAAAACACGGTTAAACTAAAAAAGCAAAAGATTTAGGAACTAAGACAAAGTAGAGGAAACCTTATTACATGATAACCTTAATTTTTAACACAGTAACAAGGAATATTTTGCTACCCACTATAAACTCAAATATGCAGACCGCATTATCTCAATTTGGCCGCATCCGCAGATCTCCCGAAAACAGAACAAATATGACCCTATTAGGATGTATCTGCAATCAGGATCGATTAAAGGTTATGCAGTAACGGTAAGGGTTTAGACGTAAACACGAGTATTTAAATTCACAGACAACAGAGAACGCGAAGTTCTGCATCAATTACGCTCCAATTTTTGCATGTTAAATAAATACTTAAGGACGAATGCTACTGCTTTTTTTGGAATAACATATTTGCTTGGAATGACATTCTTACAGTGAAAAAACTCGTTTCTCAGGAAGGGGAAGGAAGTATACAGGTCAGCTGCATTATACTAACAGAATATGATAGGCAGATTTTATGAAAAATCTTAAAAAATAGCCAGGAAATCACCGAGTGATGAAGAAATATCAAAATTGATTTCTAGTTAGCTTCTTCACACCCAATTAGATAAGAAACATACGTCACGTGAAGTGGCTCAACTTTCAAGTTCGCTTAGCAAAATTTTTTGTACTGCCACAGCCGGGTAACATGAATTGTGGCTGAAAGTCGCAATTTGTCCGAGTCTTTGCAAATACAATCAAGGTTAGCAAGCGAGATTATTATAAGAAAGGAAGCCCAAATTTTAGTATTTATCCTCTTATATATTTAAGCAGTATTCAGATTTCTATTTACCTTACTAGTGGAAAATTACTAAAGTATCATCAGCGTATTTTCATGCCTCGTAAAGTCTAATACTGAAATCACTGTTATCTCCTATTTATTTATTTATTTCGCGCCTCACGTCTCAATTTCTTCCATCTTCCAATCTTTACCATCGAACCTGAATACAAACAATGTTCACAAAGGACAATAACAACATCGATAGGGCTATCGCAGATGCGGAAAACAGCCTTAAGAGGTCACATGAATCTATGGACAGTGAACAGAATGTCGAATCAAATGCCGTTGCATCTTCTAAAGCGGGAGTGATTGCCCCATTTGTTTCTCGTCATTTCTCAAAGTCAGACGATAAATTCGGCTATTGCTATCGCCATCACCCAGATGTAAGCTGTTATAGGCAGGCGGATGCATCTACTATGAATGAATTACAAAGCTCTATGGATCGGCTGGAAAACGAACAAGATCGAGAAGCTATCAGTCATGTTTGGTCTCTATTTAGTGCTGCCCCCGCTAATCAACGAATCTTGATTCTGAAAGGCTTGTTAACCCAATGTTGTTTCCCTCAGCTTTCCACTGTTTCTAGTATGGTTAAAGATCTCATAAAAATTGATTTCATATCGGCACTACCTACCGAACTTGCATATAAGGTCTTATGCTATATGGACAGTGGCTCTTTATGCAGAGCTGCTCAAGTCTCTAAATACTGGAAACAATTGGCAGATGATGATTTGGTATGGCATAATATGTGCGAGCAACATATTGATAGGAAGTGCACCAAATGTGGATGGGGTCTGCCTTTGTTAGAGAAGAAGAGATTGCGGGAGTACCGAAAATCTCTTGAACATCAGCAACAACAGAAAGAAGCGTCATCCTCAACACCACTTGGGTTGACTATAGAATTTCCCTCAAACCCAACTAGTGATATAGTAGCCAAGTCTAGGAAAACAAGGCCCTGGAAAGAAGTATATGCCGAGCGCTATAGGATCGAAAGTAATTGGAGAACTGGCCGATATAAGCTGAAGGAGTTCAAAGACAACAATTCGGTATTATGTCTCCAGTTTGATGAGCAATTCCTTATGACAGGTACCTATGATGGTAAGGTTAAAGTATGGGATGTTGAAACAGGCGAGGTTATCAGAGTATTGGAAGGCCATATTAGAGCCGTCAGCTGTTTGAAGTTTGATGACTCCAAGTTAATTACTGGATCATGGGATAGTACAGTGAGAATTTGGAACTACAGAACAGGAGAATGCATTTGTACGTTTAGAGGTCATGATGCAAAAGTACTGTCGATTGATTTCGACCAGAAACTTATTGCATCTGGAGCAGCTGATAATAATATCAAAGTATGGAATTTTGAAACTCAACACTGTTTTACGTTGAGGGGCCATCGAGAATGGGTCAACTCTGTCAAGTTACATTCAGCATCTGGTACACTCTATTCTGCATCAGAAGATGTGACTGTTAGGATGTGGGATCTGAAGACCAAACAATGTATCCGTGTTTTCGGAGGCACAGAGAACCAATTTAGTGGTCATGTTGCACAAATACAATGTGTGATACCGCTAACGTTGGATCATTTGGAAGGAGAGGAAGATGATTGTAGCCAGTCAAGCGAAGATCTGGTTTTGGCAGCAGCACCGCATCCAGGTTCATTTGCCGAAGGAAGGACCATACAACGACGACGAGGCAGTTTCTCAGTCGTAGATAATACCAGACAACGATTGACAAGGCCATTAATTACCAGTGGTGGTACGATACAAGCGGAGAAGGTGGAGACAGATGCAGAAGAAGAGAACCGTATTAAGCAACGGCCTACTCATTTATTGACATCTTCTCTTGATAACACGATTCGATTATGGGATATCAAGACAGGAACATGTGTACGAACATTATTTGGACACGTCGAAGGTGTATGGACTATTGCAGCAGATACATTCCGTATAGTTAGTGGAGCGCATGATAAGCTGGTCAAAGTATGGGATCTTCAAAGCGGTAAATGTTGGCATACATTCAGCGGACATACAAAACCCGTATGTGCAGTTGGACTAAGTGATACTAGGTTTGCGAGTGGAGGAGACGATGGAACAGTTTTGATGTACTGTTTTGATGATTTTTAATTATAATTTATTAGGTGTATACTATAATGAAAGAGTAAACACGAATCTCATGAGATTTTTTAGGAATATCGTTGGCTTACTGGCGCGGCGCTGATAATGTGAGATGTATTGGGCTGGCTCTATTCGAGACTATTCGAGACGTTTCTATTTTTTTAATATCCCACGATTTTTTCTAGAAGCGAGCGGAGAACAGCGGTACAAACTCCGTGCCCCGAGACATGTGCCACTCGGGTGAAGAGTGAAAACAAGGCCGAGGTAATTAAAATAGAAAGAAAGAATAAGAAGGAGCGGATATTTCTTGAAAACGAGACTTAAGATATGGATCAACAGTTAGAGTTTCGGTGAATTATGTTTGTTGGGTTGTAGGGGTAGTTTAGCTCGTATTTCCCTACCGTTTCTAATTATCATTTTTACGTTTTGGGCAATTTGTACTGAAGATCGGATCCCCAGAAATCTGTCAGTTGGTTCAATTGACGAATGCAGAATTTTCAATAGTTAAATGACCTGATTCAGTAGAATCAGAATATTTTCATTTTCATTTTCATTTTCATTTTCATTTTCATTTTCATTTTCTGGTTTATTTTCTGGTTCATTTTCAATATCAAATGATCAATCTATATAATGTCGTGATAAGCTTAGTATATAACCAAAGAAAACCTCTGAAGCTTGAATCATATAACGAAGCCATTCTGAGCTACTCCCACAACAATGTTAATCGATATGCAAGTTTCAAGTGAACCAACCCGCTTTACCTAAATCGAGTTATTATGGCTAGTAACTATGACGACAAGTCTAGGCTCAGCACAGCTACACCGGGTATCTGAATCAGATTCTTTAAAAATGATGTAATTAAGTATTTTTCCGTTCGGAGCGGAACTCCGTGCGCTGCATCTGCTTCCGAGTCCGAGATTCTACATTATGTATTCGAGAAATAGCAGTATCTACATAGAGAAATAATTACCAAGTAGAAAGAAAAAAAAACAGAACCATAATCAATCTCTTCGATAGTCTCGCCTAGTATTCCCATCGGAATTTCAATACGATTGACCTAACCATTACTGTAGATCGACGGCTACTGCTTCTTACTTGGGGGATGAGGAGACTTAAGCCAGCCTAAGCTTGACTAAACTGTTCAGGTCCGACCCGACCTCGCCCCCACTGAAATAAAAGTGAATCCCATGAAATCCCGATGACTGAGACATTTTCTTAACTAAGCTTGGGAAAAAGGAGGAGGAAGCAGCAGCAGCAATACGGTAAAAGCGGAGGCCCGGTCATTTCTTTCACGGCTAAAAAGGGTGTTCTATTTAATCTGTTCGTTTCTTAATAAATTTACCCTCACATATCCCACTATTTGAATCTATGTTGGTTGTAATTATTCTGTTTCTTTTGCCTTTGAACTGAATTTTGTCTATTATTGAGCTTAATTAATCCATTATTGCTATCTTAGAAAAAGTAAGTTGACATAAAACACGCGAAAAAAAAAAAAAAAAAAAAGGGAATCCTAAGGATCAGCATATCAACTGATTTACTAACATAAGAAGTCTGACAATCATCAATTGACTAAAACCAGTTTATCAGGGATAGGAAACTGGAAAGCCATTATTGGAAAAAAATACCAGCACACCACTTTCTACATCCTTTTTTTGGCCCTTGTTCTTTCTGTTGTGTTTCACCTTGTGGGTTTTTTTCAGCAGCCAGCCTAATTCTTTAATCTTGCTGGACCTTACCCTCACTTTCTCACACAATTGTACTGCCGCCGCCGCCCAGACAGCAGCCAGCCAGACAGACAGCCAACACACCCGCACGCACACACACCACATTTTAACATTATTATTACTATACCAACTTTGCTTTTAACCTTATAATTCAAACTTGGGATTATCGTCATCATCACATATTGTGCGGTTTTTTGCCAGTAGGTTTTTAATTATTCCACTGCATTGGCTACTCCGTACCTATGTATGTGCGCAACGGCCATAATAGGCATAACCAGTCTTCTACCGGTTCGTCGGATGTACATACATCTCCAGCTGCGTCTCCATCGACAGCCGCTACTACAACAGCGGCAATACCCACGCTCAATTCTACTGGAAATCAAATGGAAGAATATCCAATTCATAGACCTATACGCACAGTAAGACGTTCCAGTGCTACATCCAGTATTATTGTTCCTGTTTCTGGAAACATCCAATCTACCTCTTATCTTCACAAATGTAGAAGAGGATTCCCAGCTAAGGATGACGTCAATTCGACAGCAACTTCTCCTTTCACAGCCAGGAATATCTGGCAAAGAGCTGAGGAAGTCTCTAAAGAAGATGAGTCGGCAATAGATAATAGTACTATTGATTGTGCTGTTGCTGCCGATCATAGTGCTAATTTGAAATTGGAAGGCGGCTTGGATAAAGTGACTACTGCTGGGTATCATAGCGAATCTCCTTCTGACAACAAAGTCATTGGTCCTAAGAGTACAGCAAGTACAGATTTTAATTTTCATTCTCATTCTCATCATTTACAGGCACCTCCTGCAGAGCTTCATTCGAAAGTGGAACCCTCCCTATCGCTTGCTTCATCATCCTCACCCTCTTCATCAGACCCAGCCTCACCACTCGAAAATGATGTGAAACTGGTATTGGATAGTCATACTGGTGCCAGCGGACTTGCTCCATCAGACAGAAATCTCTTATCCGCTTCGAATCAAAATTCAAATGATCTCTCGCAAAGTTATACCTACAGCCGTTCTCAAATCGATCCTAATTTGTCCATCAACCTAAAAAGTCAAAGTGACCCCCAACGATTGGCGTTGCCAATTACCGATACGGACATGGAGTGCTCCCACAATGCAGATGACCCCTCTCACCACATCGCAGCTAAAAGCGAAAAACTTTTATCTGCCTCGAAACCTTACTCAGGAGCCACAAAAAAATATTTAACTTCAGATTCTTCTTTATCATCCGAGCAGCCATCATCATACTTTTCGCATTCTGCCCCTGTTAGCTCTGAGTTGGATTCTCTATCTCTAAACATGAGTAGGACCCAGCTAGCTGATACTGCGGCCAAGTCTAGGGTTGAACTCCCGTCCGTATCACTTGCTGTCGCTAAAGTACTCTCCTCTACTCCTTCTATGAGCAACAATACCTTCACATCATTATCATCAACATCTCCTGCAACTATTTATTCTTCATCCAACAAGAGTTGCCCTGACATCAGGAAAAATCGGTCAGCATCCATTTCACCGAATTCATCACCAGATCTTGTTCAGGGCCCTTTTGGATCCCTTGATACCGAGCGAGACTCTTCGGATATTACAAGACCTAACTTAGATTCAAACAATGGCTTTACCTCCAATAGTAGTGACAGCGATATCGCAAATGGAGATGAGATTTCAATTGGAACTGGCGAAGAAGAGTCGGAGAAAAACTCTTCTAATATCAGAAGCTCCAGTATGGTGAGGAAAAAATCTGGCGAGCTGGTTAAGCCGTCGTTGAAACTAATCAGACATCATTCTTTACCTTCAAGTCCTAACAAAGCTGTTCATTTCGATACAAATCTTGTTAGTGTAAGAAAGTTTAGGTATGGAGAGCGACCTATAGCCGTTAGTTCTGCCGATAGTTCTCCTACTTCAGAGCGGGTCACTTTCCACTGGAATGACGATACAGATACTGAGTCAAGTGATGACGACGGAGTTATTAGACGAGACAGCTCTGGAGGTTTATTTGGTGGCTTCAATAAGAAGCGTTCTCATGAGTGGTCAATTCAGACACCTAACTTCACTCCTAGACGGCAAACCACCCCTGTGTGGAAAAACGAACAGCGCATGGTGTTTTTGGATAAATTGTTCCTTTCTTCTGACAAGCAGAATCTGATTGGTCACATATACGTGAAAAATATCTGTTACAACAAGAGTGTGTCAATCAAATTCTCGGTGGATTATTGGAAGACAGTCACCGAGGTATATGCTGAGTTTAACAATGACATCTCCAAACAGCCGGCTCATAGACCAGCGTTGTCATCTTTATTAATACCTGGACTACCGCGGGATAATAGTGGTGATATGTTAAATCCGGCAGTCTCACCAAGGGAAAGGAGTAATAGCAATGAAAGTGTCACTAGCGAAACCAGTGATGTGCCATTGTACGATAGATTTACCTTTGTTCTCAAGCTTCAAGACCTGCCGCAGCACTCTCTATTGCACAATTCTATGTTTTTCTGCATCCGGTATGAAGCCAATGGTCAGGATTATTGGGATAACAATGATTCAAGGAATTATGAAGTGATTTTCAGGAAAGTACCAAGAAGCTCATTAGCTGCCTCATCTAATTCCCTCCCTGCTGGGGAATCCAAGAACACACCCGATGAAGATCCTAAGCCGAATCTCATCCTTAAAGGTACCACTAGAGTTCAGACTCGAAGACGAAGTGCTAAATCTCAGAACGCGAACAACAGTACAAAGGATGCTGTGGCCAGTTCTGAAAAGAAAACTGATGGAACTGGTTTTGATTTTTCCACCAACGACAGCATGGATTCGCCTGGCAGTAATTATCACAGAAGATCGAAGACAGCATATGCGGCTCCTTATGATTATAACTTTGATGGAGATTTTGAAGTGGATGACACCGACCTTTCAGATCTGCGTGGTATCACTAGTCGAGGTAGAAACGACAATTTTGCATTCACCAAAAATACCCGTATTCCAGGTTCTGTTGTATCGGGGCCTTCTGAAGATATTCCAGACTCTGGAAAGCGCACAGTAGGTCAAGTAAATGCCAAGAAGAAGTTGACATCCAGATACAGCTTTGGGGCTTCCTGGAATGATCTGTTCAATAAGAACAATGGCAGCGGCACGCATAGCAACACTTCACCCAATGGAGAGTATTCGGAGAATGAAAGTGAAACCGGTGGTCTAAAGAAGCTGGTTTTCCCCAGTTCTTCAAGCATGCCAGCTTCTTCTTCTAACAACCTTCAGAGTAATGCTGTTTCAGCAAGTGGTTTAGAAGATCCTTTACTCTCAACATCAACAAATCCTGATGGTAGACCTGCCTGGGACTCAACTCTTTACCAAGATATTATCAAAAAGTACTGTTTTTTTAAGGAGCCACCCTCGCCTTCTTTGTCTTCCGCCAGTGGTGTGACAACCGCACCGGGAATCGATATTAATAATAATAATATCACTGCTGCACCTACTGTAGGAGTTTTAAGGCGGGATAGCCCCAACGCTCCTACAGCTGCTATACAAGCATCCCCTAGGTCTGGCCCAACTGATTCCGGTTTCAATATCGAGGAGTCTTTCTCAAGAAGCTCTAGAGCATACAATCGTAATCAGTTTCAGCAAACACCTAAGGTTCCAGGAGAATTATTAACTCCAAAATCATCATCTCCGTCGTTACAGCCGCAATCAACTTTGGCAAGTGCATCTTCTCCGCGCGGAGAATCCAATAGACTGACTGTCTAGCCGTCTAACAAGTCATGGCGGGCTTTTTTTATATTTGAATTATCAACATCATCATCATTATCAAACGGAAAAGGAAAGAAAGAAAAGCTAAGGAAAAAGGATCAGGGCGAACAATAACTGTTCATATTATTATTGATATTGTCATCATAATTACATAGAAAAGGGAGCATTTGCATGCATATAGGGTTTTGTAGAGATAATCTGCTTAGGAAATGAAAAGCATTTAAATAATTGACTGTGATTGATTGCAGAACAAGGTATTGGGTTTTTGCTCCTTTCTGAAGGATTATCTTCTGCTCTCGATTTGTTTAGAATATTGTATATTGTATATTGTATATCAGTCGTATATGCGAAATGGTGCACAGGTGAAAGCCGTGCCAAGATAGTCGATGATGTGCACCAAAAAAAAAAAAAAAAAATTTGGAAAACCAGAAAATTTAAATTTCGAGAAAGTTAGTTACTTTTCAAACCCGCTTAAACTAAACATTAATGGACAAAAAGTTCGAGGATTTTGGGCTTGATAGTCGGCTACAACAGGCACTGACTCATCAAGGATATGAAGAACCTACTCCTATTCAGGCAGAGGCTATACCTCTGGCTCTGAACGAGCAAAGGGATATTGTCGCCAGAGCTAGAACAGGATCAGGAAAGACATTGGCATACTTGATACCTATTATCCAAAAGCTTTTAGAGCAAAAGGCCGAATCTCCTAGTGATACAGATACTGCACTTATTCTTGTTCCTTCGAAGGAACTTGCACAGCAGGTAATGAAGGCAGTCACTAATTTGATCACATATTGTAACAAGGATATCCGAGTTGTGAATATGGCCCAGTCCGTTAATGACGCCGTTATTTCGAGTGTCTTGAGAGAGCAGCCTAGTGTGGTTGTAGCCACACCTTCAGGAGCATTGAAGTTTGCCGATGATGGCTCCTTGGATTATAAGAAGATCAAATACCTTGTCATTGATGAGGCTGATCTCGTTAATTCATATGGATACCAAGAAGATTTAGAGTCTTTATCTGGATTGCTGAAAGGTCTACCATTACAGACATGGTTGATGAGTGCCACATTAGGTGACGATATTGATCAGATGAAGAAGATGTTTTGCTTTTATAAGATTGCGATTTTGAAGCTAGAAGACGAGGCAAGTCCGGAACATCGACTCAAGCAATTCTACGTCAAATGCAGTGAACTGGACAAATTTCTCCTGGCATATGTTATATTCAAATTGAAACTCATTCAGGGCAAGACTATTATTTTTGTCAACGATATTGACCGATGTTATCGTCTCAAAATGTTTATGGAACAGTTTGGTATCAAAAGCTGTGTATTAAACTCAGATCTACCTATTCCTTCAAGATTGCATATTGTTGAGGAATTTAACAAAAATGTCTACAATTTGCTGATTGCTACAGATGAAAACCTGCGAATTGAGAAGGATGAGGAAGATGAAGAAGAGGAGGAGATAGAAAAAGAGAAAGAAGCACAAGTACAGGAGACAAAAGATGAAAATGCAGAAGAAGAGGTAAAGGAGGAACAACCGGTAAAAAAACAGTCTAAAAAGAAATGGAAAAAGGATTCTGAATACGGTGTCAGTAGAGGTGTGGATTTTGTGAATGTCAGCTGTGTACTCAATTTTGACCTTCCTACATCTTCCAAATCATATACGCATCGTATTGGGCGAACAGCTCGAGCCAATAAGACAGGAATGGCACTTTCATTTGTGGTTCCTCAAGAAGAATGGGGCAAACATAAGCCGTCTAGTTTCCCTACGGCTAAGAGAGATGAAAAGGTTCTTCGAAGAATCATTCGAGCTCAGGAGAAGATGGAAAACAGTATTGAACCTTACTCTTTTGATATGAATCAAGTGGAAAGTTTCAGATATAGAATGGAGGATGCATTTAGAGCGGTGACCAAAGTAGCCGTACGAGAAGCAAGAATTAAGGAAATCAAGCAGGAGCTATTAACAAGCGACAAACTGAAACGACATTTCGAAGAGAATCCAGCTGATCTAGCCAGTCTAAGACATGACAAAGAGTTACACTCTGCTAGAACGCAGGCACATCTGAAACGCGTGCCTGATTATCTATTGCCTAAAGGATCTGCTACACCTACTCCAAGACCTCTTCAGGTCAATTTCCATAAAAAGGGGGGCAGAAACAACAAGGTGCATAAAAAATCTACAGGAAAGAAAAAGAAGAGAGATCCGTTGAAAACTTTCAAGCGATAGTCATAATTAGTTTAAAAATTAAATATGTTTTTTTTGCCTATTCTATTTTTATGTACACTTAACTGCTAGACACAATGTTTAATCTTTCAATGACAATGAATATTTTTCCAGTGCATCTAAAGGAATTGGTCCGTCGATTGAAGGATCATTAATTGCCTCAATTATTGCAGAAGCAACTGATGATGCTTTTATTGGTGATGGTACTGTTTGTGTGAACTGATTTATAGTTTTCAGGGCCATAGCAAGTGCCGTTCTTGGATTATTGTCATTTTGTTCATACATCATTCCAGGACGAATGTGAATGGCTCGCAAATTAGGCAACTGATCTATCATTGATTCTGCTTGTCTCTTTGAGTCAATATATCCTCTACTGATTAAAGGATTCCAATCTTCGGCTGAGATATAGACAAATGGTTTTCTGATAGGATCAGCAGTGATCTGCTTGTCAGTACTATTGAAATTGCTTATCGACTCAGAAAATGCTCTAGCTAATATTACGGCGCTGTCCCTGTTTAATTTCATATATGCCGATGAGTTGCTATCCTTGTTGTCCAATGGATTAGCACCTTTAAAGAAACTGCATAGAACATCTGGCAAAACATTGACATCTAGAGATCCTTCACTCAAAAGTTTCTTATATCTTACGTCATCAAGAAGAGTGCCCATTGAATGGACAACAGCATCTGATGACACGATTTCATCGTGGTAAGTTTCAGGTTTGAAGACATCAGCCTTTTTCCACTTCATCACAGAAACCGACCAAAGAGGCCAGGAGCTTAAATCTGGAACTCCTCTACGAGAAAGTGCAGTTACTGATAGACCAGCTTTAAGACCTGCCAAGCATATCTGGCGTCCTAAAAAGCCTGTTCCTCCAACGACAAGAAGTTTCATTTAGTGCGTATTATAAATAGACTGTAGTGTACTATTCGAAGTTGCCAGTTAAGGTCCAACTATGTTGATTGTCGGATTGGGATGAGCTGGGTGGGTCTTCAAGGGTTAGTCAAATGAGAAGACTTAGAATCAGTAATATCAGTTATATTTTATTTTATTTTATTTTATTTTATTTTTTCACATCTAATATCTCACATCCATTAAATCTGTCTTCATCTAACAAATACCTGATTCATGGCTTGAAGTTGAATTCAACAAACCAGGCAAACAGGCAAAAGAGGCAGAGGTGCAAAAGCCAACATCCATATCCATGACTCACAATTCATATACTACTAATTTTATTTACTTAGAAAAGCCATAACACACTCCTATCACTAAGAAATAGTTTAGTTGGTCTTAGGCTTGGAAGCATCCCAATCAGGGAATCCAAGATTGATACCCCAAGGAGGAGCAGTGAATCTGGTCTTTCCAAGCTTAAGATGTAACTCATCAAGGCTCTTAAGCTCATCAGCAGAAAGAGCGACAATCTTAGAGTTGAGAACAATTCTCTCGGGGCTAGTGGTCTTGGGCAAAGCAACTCGTCCGGAATCGACGTGGTAGCTGACCAATACACTGGCGGGTGTAGTGTCGTGCTTCTTAGCCAACTCAGCAATAAGCTCGTTGGTGAAAAGAGGACCACCAGTGGAACCGAAGGGAGAGTAAGCCTGGACTATGATGCCCTTTTCCTTGCAGAACTCAACAATCTCGGTCTGAGGAAGCAAAGGGTGACATTCGATCTGGTTAGTGGCAGGAACGATTTCAGCTTCCTTCAAAAGGTCCTGAAGATAAGGCTTGGAGAAGTTGGAAACACCAACAGCCTTTACACGCTTGCCCTCCTTGTAAAGAGCTTCGAATTGTCTCCATGTCTTGATGACAGAGAAGCTAGGGTCATGGTCTCGGCTGCCATCAGGTCTAGTAGGAACCAAAGGATGATTACCATGAGGGTTCAAACCTACGGGCCAGTGAACAAGTAAGAGGTCTACGTAATCGAGACCAAGTTTTCCAAGAGAAGATTCCAAAGATTCTTCAACTCTGTTGTGGTAAGTAGGGAAGACCTTGGTGGTGACGAAGATTTCTTCTCTAGTAATTTTACCAGAAGCAATGGCCTTCTTGATACCAGCACCTACTTCGTGTTCGTTTCCGTAGCCGAAAGCGCAATCGACATGCTTGTATCCACCTTCAGTGAGAGCATATTCAACAGCTTTTTCGACGGCACCAGCAGGTGATTGCCAAGTACCTAATCCAAGGGCAGGGATGTAAGCGCCAGTGTTAAGTTTAAGAAGAACGTTAGACATTGTTTTATTTTGATTGATAATCTTTTAGCAAGTTTTAAAAACAAAGATAGAAGAAAGAAAGAAGAAAAGAAGAAAAATGAATGTGGTCTTTGGCCAGTATATAAATGGACTGGGGAGTAGCATCTTATTTCCTAAAAAAGCATTTATGTGTGGGGGGCACGAACCGAGTAGGAAATTTTCACTTATAAGGGGATGACTTGAAGAGAATAAGTTAAGGCTGATAAGTTGGGATTTGACCGCCGATATGTTTATATTTACTGTAAACATTTATTTTCGGTTAGTAATGAATATATTTAGCATTTTATGCACTGTTGTATGTTAATATGTATATTGCTAATATCTGATGGTGGGGTAAGTGGTGGGGGAGGGCTTGCTGGTTAGGCTGCCTCGAGATATATAGTGGACATGATGCGATAACACCATACCCAAAAGTATCGGAAAAATGTTTATTATTTATTAAGGTTATTATCAGTTGGTTTATAATTACTTTAGGTTGTGGAAACTATAAGTAAGCCGGTAGTTTAGCTGAATTGCCAAGATGGGGACGGGCCAATGAATTGTCCGTCCTTTCCGTGTGAGGTGAATTATGGTTCAAGGTGCAGCAACAGTGCACAGTGGAAAACCAAAGAAAAACTCTAGCAAATATTTTTTTGGCCAAAGGCGAAAATATGGATATATATTGCAATCGAGACAAGAATCATCGAGTCAAAAAGCAACGCTCTGTAATATAGCTATGCCAAGAATTAACGGCATTTAACTATATATAGTCTTGTCTATCTTAGGTATTAAATTGGGTGGATCTACATCTTTAGTACATTGAATTTGATTGATTTAGATTTTCGCTTCTGCCGAGCATGACGGGTCCTTCTTAGACAACATTTATGTTATAGCTTGATTATAGGCTGAATCATGTTTTAGATCACACACAATAAACAATAATCTTATAGAGCCAAAAATTTCGCCCAAATCTATTCTGAATGGTGTCTCATTCAGTTATTCCGACCCCCCTATTTCCTTCAACATCTCCGTCTTTTATCTGTTTCACATTTAACACCAAGCCGTTAGACCCACCCTCCACATGCACACACTCGGAACTGTTAGATTTCAAAGTTTCAGGGGCACATGAAAATGTGGTTGAGATTATCCAGGGGCATGCAACTTGCTTTTCTGAGGATCTATCCCTAAGATTTAACAATTCATGAATACAAAGAGAGTCATTTCTCATTGCTAATAACATTTATATATCCTATAAAGACCTAGCCCTTCATACCCGGACTTGACTGGTGCAATTTAATACTGCAGATCCATATCGTCCTCGCCAAGAACCCAAAATAGAATAGGGACTGACCCGACCGACCCAACATACTCTTCAATCCAATATTTCAAATGCAAGCTGAAATTTTAAAAGAGCAAAAAATAGGAGGATATTCAATATTCGGAGCCTTTATATCGATACTTTGTTAATAATTTATGAAATCACTGCAAGTGTCAATGTAGTAGTCGTAGTTCTAGAACATCGGTCTAAGCCATAAACGGCGGTCCTTCAATTCCTCGACCGATCTGCACCTGCTTTTGAAAGGGACTAATTACTAAGATTCCCGATTTTGCGTACGCTAAGACAGAAGAATCGGAGTAGAGGTAGTCAGGTAGAAAAAAGTATTTTGAGAAGTTTAACAAGCTAGCAAGAATAAGTATATATATTTATTTTTACCATATCTAAAAATATATATTTATATATATCATGCCTA
Source organism: Daia tannicola (assembly GCA_030569095.1). Lineage (NCBI taxonomy): Eukaryota > Fungi > Ascomycota > Dipodascomycetes > Dipodascales > Trichomonascaceae > Daia > Daia tannicola. The sequence continues at coordinate 1,040,639 of JAJMJQ010000002.1, forward strand.
AAATATATATAGTCTTATAGCATTACTTTATGTTTATATCCAAGGTCAAGTTTCTGCAGACTTCCCGGAACTTATTTCTCGTCCGGCCATTCTGTCCCAATTACTACTTTACGTCGGAGATCGACTGGCAGCCGAGTCAAAAGCTGCGTGGACCTAACCCATATTTATTCAAGCAAAAGCAAAAGCAAAAGCACAGGCACTATATAATGCCCGATTGTACCCCCAGACTTTTTTTACCGTATATCATCATCTGCCGGAAAAAAACCACCAGCCATATTTTGTTTAGGGGATAGTTACTTCTTTCTCCCTTTTTGTTGACACTTTTCATACCTAAAAAAAACCTTCTCATATATACTTTTAAGCTTTGACGGATTTTGGGTCAGACACCTTCCCAGCTGAAAATGCTGTCTCAACGCTCAAAAAACTTCGGCAGAGCGAATTCTATGTTGACATTAATTTTGCTTTTTAGTTTATTGCATTCTAATACTGTTTGGTGTTTACCTTCGTTAATCTCTGATTACAGTCGTCACACAATTATAGACCATTATGAAAAAAACAGTGATCAAGCTCCTCAATCGCAGCGAGACCTCCCCCACCGATTACATCAACAACAGCAACAACAACAACCACAACAACAACAGCCGCTTACTGAGATCGGATCTACCTTATTGTCCGCGAACGGAAATTTAAGTTTCTCATCAGAGGGTAAAAATATTGGCAAAAATCTCCAGATGGCGCTTGACCAGGATAAGCTTCTAACAACGGTTCAATCTAAGCTACCACTTTCCTATTTCGAAAGTAAGGCGTCAACAGAAACTGCAAAATCTTCCTATAAAAACGAGAATTCTAACTCAAATCCTAACTTTCGGATAAATTTACGAGAACGAGATTCTACTTGTGTTTCTAGTTCTTCTTGTTCATCCTATTGTACTGAAGCTATAAATAATTTGGGTTCTTGTAGTACTTTCGATTTTGACTGTATTTGCGCGGAAGCACTTGCCTCGGTAGAAGCTATTGATATATGCTTAACTTGTAGCAAATTTTTCCCTACCCTTGCCTCTGAGTTAGAGATTCTATTAAGCAGCTGTGGGTCCTTATCTACTGGATCCGTTTCGCTTTGTAATACTGTTACCACAAGTAGTAGGAGGATGTTTAGCTCATCTTTATCCAATTATGATGGACAGACAATCGACAGCACGTCTTATTATGTGACAAATCTTCCAACTACTACCACAACAGTAGTAGAGTCTTCACAGCACTCTACGTACACTTTTTCAAAGTCAGACACTTCGTTGCTGACTGACAGTAGTATATATACCACCGTTACGGTGCCATCAGTAAGCGTTACAAGTACATCAGTACATGATCTAACATTTACAAGTACTTCATTGAGTGTTGTTTCAGTACCGAGTGATACGTCTACAAGGGAATCGGTTCCGGTTGGATCTGTTTCTACTAGTGTTGTACCTAGTTCGAGTAGCTCTGACGAGGATCCTACTATCACCAGTACAAGTGAATATCTCACGGTTGCATCTCCTGTAACATCATCAACTATTTCATCGAGATCACAATCTCAGGTTGTACAATCAAGTTCAATTATTACTAGCACCTCATATTCTGTCTCAAGCCCGGATACAAGCTTAGAATCCAGTGTTTCATCTAGTGACAGTAAATCTGCTAGTGTTTCAGTTAGTGACAGTAAGTCAGCTAGTGTTTCATCTAGTGATAGCAAGTCATCTGCCAGGGTTTCTTCTAGTGATAGCAAGTCAGACAGTAAGTCAGACAGTAGTTCTGCTGGTACTTCATCTAGTGACATTAATTCAGCTAGTGTTTCAGCTATTAACAGCCAATCTACAAGTGCTTCAGCTAGCGCTTCAGCTGCTCACGGTAAATTAGCTAGCGCCTCGGCTACTAATTCTGCTTCAGCTAGTGTCAGCAAGTCAGCTAGTGATAGTGCTTCAGCGAGTGAGTCTGCAAGCAATAGTGCTTCAGCCAGTAACTCTGCCTCAGCTAGTAACTCTGCCTCAGCTGGCAACAGCGCTTCAGCCAGTGCATCAGCCAGTAACTCTGCTTCAGCTAGTAATAGTGATTCAGCCAGTGCGTCAGCCAGTGCTTCAGCTAGTAACAGTGATTCAGCCAGTGCTTCAGCTAGTAACAGTGATTCAGCCAGTGCGTCAGCCAGTGCATCAGCCAGTGCATCAGCCAGTAACTCTGCATCAGCCAGTAACTCTGCATCAGCTAGTAACAGTGATTCAGCCAGTGCATCAGCCAGTAACTCTGCTTCAGCTAGTAACAGTGATTCAGCCAGTGCATCAGCCAGTAACTCTGCTTCAGCTAGTAACAGTGATTCAGCCAGTGCATCAGCCAGTAACTCTGCTTCAGCTAGTAACAGTGATTCAGCCAGTGCGTCTGCTAGTAACTCTGTTTCAGCTAGTAACAGTGATTCAGCCAGTGAATCTGCTTCTGCTTCAGCCAGTAACAGCGATTCAGCCAGCAACAGCAAATCAGCCAGCAACAGTAAAAGTGCTAGCGTCAGTGCTTCGCATTCTGCTTCAAACTCCAGACCTATCGTTTATGTCACGAGAACTCGAAAAAGTACAACTAGTACGTCAAATGGAGCCGATATGGGTAGATCTAGCACACATACAGGTCTTCTGACAGCATTGGCAATGTTCATTCTAAATTGTATATAATTTTTATCAGTTAACTTCCAGGACAGTTCCTTGGGACCGTTAACTTGCATCATGCATGTCCACTTATGTATAAAAGGTTTGTGGTGTATTTTTATGTTTATTATTGTTTTTATATATTTATGAATATGTTATCAATTCTTTAAGTGTGTATTTAGCGATGATATGTGATAAGGGATCTCTCACCTTGGTTATCACTCTCTATGAAGCCAGCAGGCATATCAACCTCCATACAAATATATATATATATATTTATATAAATCTAAATAGTCGACCTACTAGTTTCAATCTAAAAATTACTTATGGCTTTCTTTTCTTTTCTTTTCTTTTATTTATTTTTCTTTTTCCCCTCATTAATTTTCTATCTTCGGACTGATACAGAAAGTTTGTGACTGCTTTGTATCACGGTATATCTGAGAACAGTATCACTTCTCTCGACTCAGACTCAACTACCTGGTTTTTGATCCAACACTCTGGTTTTTTCCTACACAACACAATAGAAATGTCGACTATTACCAAGCAAGTTACTGGTGTAAGTAATGATTAAAGAGGAGATATGAAAGGACAATAGGATATTAAAGACATGGGTTATACCTGTTTTTCCTAAGCAATTTTTTTGGGTTTAATTTTCAAGATTGGTTTAACTAACTTCAATAGGCTAAGAACGGAGGTGAAAGATCTATCCCTAAGATCAAGGCCCAGAAATGGTACCCTGCTGAGACCGCTCCTACCCCTAAGGTTTCCAGAAAGGCAGTCAGAGCCGCTACTCTGCGACCTTCTTTAGTTCCCGGAACTGTTCTCATTATTCTTGCCGGACGATTCAGAGGCAAGCGAGTCGTTTACCTTAAGCCTTTGGAAGACAACACTCTTTTGGTTTCTGGCCCTTTCAAGATCAACGGTGTTCCTTTGAAGAGAGTCAATGCCCGATATGTCATTGCTACTTCCACCAAGGTTGCTGTAGACAGCGTCGATGTTTCCAAGTTCGATGTTGCTTACTTTGCCCGAGAGAAGAAGGCCAAGAAGTCTACTTCTGAAGGTGAATTCTTCGGTGATAAGGCTGAGAAGAAGGAAGTGAAGCCTGAACGAGTTGAAGACCAGAAGTCTGTCGACAAGGCTTTGTTGGCCAAAATCAAGGAGACTCCTCTTCTCAAGCAGTACCTCGCTTCCAGTTTCAGTCTCAAGAAGGGTGACCGACCTCATTTATTGAAGTTCTAAATGAAGTATTAGCCGCACACCGCCATCATAAAAAACTAAACGGTCATTAATTTTGTATGTCATGATCCAATAAACGGGTTATTCAAACTATTTGTAAATTTTTTTGTTTTTTCCAGTAGGATTCCCATTTCCATTTCCAGTTTTTCACTTCCCAATTTTTCACTTTGTAATTTAATTACTCGGGTCGACTCAGTTTAGGCAGGCATACCCATTTAGCCTAACAGTAACATAAGCATAGTCAACCCATTTATTTACTTCAAAAAACCTTATTTTCTGTCTGAATTGCTCTTATATTTGTTTTGTTTAGCATAGCTTTTGTTTTCATGGACTTAAAAAAAGTTTAGATATTTCTACTGAAAAATTAGAATTGTCAGTTCTTCCCCTGAGATAGTGAAAAGTAAAGATGCTGAGTAGATTAAAAAAAGCCTCTTAATGATTATAGGTATTAGAAAACAATTGAGTAGAGAGACAAAAATATCATAATAGATAAATATGATATCCAAATTTGATTCAATAACTTTTATATGTCAATGTGATATCAATTGATCAAGATGTATAGGTATATAATTCTGGGTATGCTGGGGGTAGGTAGGCTTGGGTAGGTAAGCTGGGGAAGGCAAGCAGGCAAGTAGGCAAGTAGGCAAGCAGGCTAATGGCTCTTCAAATTAATGAATATTTTCCAAAAACCACAATCATTCCTCCATCTCTTGTCCATAATATAAATAAAATTGCCTTGTCTTCTACTAAGAAAATTGGTATTCTAGTGGGTTTATACAAACCTATCTTTCACCCTCATTAATATGTTCTCTCTCTTTATAACCAACAGAGATGAGCATGTGCTGAGCATGTGCTAGGCAGAAGGCACATGATCTGACAGATTCCGGCTATAGGACAATAGTAGGTATATGATATTAGTATGATATTAGTATAGATAGTATAGGCATTAAAATAATATTAAAACACAATTAAAATGCAATTAAAATAATAGTAAAATCCATTCTAATTCTTCTTCCTTATTCCTTTTATTTCTCTTCACTTCTTTTGTCTGCTTACTTTCTACCCTATATGGTAATAGGTACGGCTGTGCTGCCCTGAAAAAAAAAATTTATAACGGCAAAAAAATTCTTTCTCACTCTACTTATATATATAACTTTGGTTTCAAGTCATTATATTTACATTTCATTCTTAAAATAATGAGCTCTTTAATTCCTCTTGAATCATTCACAATTCCTGTTTATCCTAATGTTGTCTCTGAAGTAGATGAGATTTCTGAAGGTCAGACTTTACGAATAACTCTTGCTACTATCGAGCCTACTGGTGAAGACGATGAGAACCCTACCACTCTTTCTATTATCAGACGAACTTATCTTGACGATTTAGTTGATGATTACGTTGATTCTGATGAAGATGATGAGGATTTTGAGGATGTTGAAGAGTTGAACTCTGATTCCGAAGATGATGAAGAAGAGGCTGAATCTGCTTCTGACGATGAACCTTCTGCTGAGACCAAGAAGAAGGTTGCTGAGCTTAAGAAATTCATCGAAGACCAAGAAATGGAGGAAGGAGAAGATGATGATGAAGATGACGATGAAGATGACGATGACGAAGATGATGATCTTTTGGATATCAGTGTCTCCCCGCTTGTCACCTTGAGTGCTAAGAATGGCCCTTATCAGGTTCCTTTGGATCTGACTATTTTGCCCAATGAAACCATTGGATTTGTTGTGGATGGACCTTGTACCATTCATCTTCATGGAAACTTTGTAGCTCATCCTTTTGATGAAGATTCTGACGAAGATTCCGATGAGTATGATGAAGATTTCCTTTATGGTTCTGATGAAGATTCTGAAGATTACGACTTGTCCCCTGATGAGGAAGAACTCGGAATCAGCGGAAAGCTTATTGAATTACAACCTGAAGAAGATTCTGAAGAAGAGGAGGAAGACGAAGACGAAGACGAAGAGGAAGAAGAAGAGGAGGAAGAGGAGGTCGAAGTTGTTCCTCAACCCAAGTCTAAAAAGGACAAAAAAAGAGCTGCCGAAGAAGAACAAGCTAAAGCCAGCAAAAAGGCCAAAAAAGAAGACAAAAAAGTTGCCTTCTCAAAGGAACTTGAAAAGGGTCCTTCTACCAAGAAACCCGCCGCTGCCAAGAAACTTGAAGGTGGTGTCACTGTTGAAGACCGAACCGCTGGTGAAGGCCCTACTGCTAAGGCTGGACAAAAGGTCGGTGTTCGATACATTGGTAAGCTTGCTAATGGTAAAGTCTTTGATTCTAATACCAAGGGCAAGCCTTTCTACTTCACTCTCGGTAAAGGAGAAGTCATCAAGGGATGGGATGTTGGTGTTGCTGGCATGGCTGTAAAGGGAGAACGACGAATTGTTATTCCTCCTGCTATGGCTTACGGTAAGAAGGCTCTTCCTGGCATTCCCGCTAATAGCGAATTGACATTTGATGTCAAGCTTGTTAGTACTAAATAAAGATTTACTATTGTTGTTGGTTAACAGATAGTTTTTTCAAAAATACCACCACAATTCGGTTTTAGATTATATAATGTTATAAAGTAAAAGAGTTTAATACTTTTAATGATAAATGAGTAACAAAATAGATTTGTAGGTAAATCTACCTTTATAGTAGTTCCTATGTCTTCATTGATACATATTGTGTAATATAGAGAGCGCCCTATATTCGCTTGCCTATATAAATATTTCCGTTCCCATCATCACCAAAAATTCTCCCTCCTATAAACCGTATATAACCTACATATATCCATAGAAAGATACCCCACTCCACTCCTGATCCATGGAAGATCTAGAATCAGAGGCTCGTAAAGTTATCGAGTTTAGAAACCATATTTTCAAAGCAGTTGAAAATGCCCATTTGGTTGACCGTCCGTCATCAGAGCTTAGTGGAGGCTTAGTTAGTCTACAGGCTGGGTTTAAGCGCTATCAAATCGAAAATAAGCTCCTAAAAGAATCCAATGAGAACAGCGAAAAAGTAGATGCTGAAAACCATGGATATTGGCATTTTGTCGACGAATCAAGGCGAAAAGAGCTTTTTGATATGATAGTGACTTACAGTCGTAAAATGGCGGCGCGTGCACATGAGACCTCGACAAACACAGCAATTTTACCTGAAATTGTAAGACCATTGAAAAGGCCCGCAAGTGAGCTATTGGTACCAACAGGACCCGGTCTTTCGTATGATGAGCCGCTACTTGAAAGTCCTCCTAGCCCTACAGAATTCACTGAATCCATCATAGCAAAAGAAACCTTGATTGAATCCGATCAAGAGAAAGAAAACAGAAAAGCTACTGCTTCTGAGGATGATGAAATACAAGAATTGGATCCCAAAGATTTCGAATTAAAGACTGTAGCTGTATTCTCGGATGAGTCGCCCAATATTCCAACGAGTTTACCTACAAAGCCACAGCCGCCTTTCGCAGATGAATCTGCAGATAACAGCAGCTATGTTCCTCCTATTTATAATCGCCCTAGAAGCACTAACAAGAAGAGAAAAAGGGCCAAGAATGCTGCACATGGGCAGTACGTAATACAACCGGCTTCTGCATACCAATTCCAACCGCCTGGTGCTTATGGATTGCCCTTTATACCACCAGGTATGTCACATGCTCCACCTACTTTTATGCCTATGCCATCACCATTTGCTATTGCACAACAGATGCAATTCCAATCTCCTGTATTCTATAATGCTGGCTTTCCTTCAATGGCATATGGTTCAACACCTATACCTATGACTGTACAACAACCACCATTATCAGCTCCGTCTTTAATTGCACCTCAAGAACCTGGTAGAAGAATCCTTACACGACCATCTTCTACTGCATCATCTACAGAAAATACAGATAGAAGTAGGAAACTACAGCCGTATGATGATTATGGGCCACCTACCTATGGTGATCATACCTAGAGTAATATTAATAAAATTAATTGCATTGTACATTTTACTTGAATAGCTTGAACTTGCTTTTCTTTTTCTCTTTCTCTTTCTCTTTTTCCTTTGAGCTTATAGATGAGGATGACATGCTGTGAGGAGTGAACTGACTTTTTGCTTTCTGAGCTTGAGAAAGACCAAGCGATTGTTGTTGTTGTTGTTGTTGCTGCTGCTGCTGCTGCTGAGCCTTTACTGTCTCTCTATCAGATTCCATTAGATATGCAGGAGCCCTTTTCTTAGGCGCATCTTGAGGAAGTTTTAATTGAGATCTTGGAAGTTGTAGCCTAGCTAAACTATTCAGCATTTTCCCTTGAGTAAGAATACAACTGCCTCCAAACACAACTTCTCGTGGATATTGTTTATTGAGTTCGTAAGCGGATCTTGCCTCTGCTTGCGTCAAACCACCAGAAACAAAAACAAAGACTCGCTGCTTGGCAGCTTGGTAACTCGATGATTTTGCCCAAGCTGCTCGTTGACGAGGGTTTCTCAAAGACGAATGTACTGTGTCCACATCATCTTCCTGGTCGACAGGTTCATCCTTGGTGTACTGAAATAATTGCGTGTTCAAACTGCCTTTGATCAACTTCTCAGCGACATTCTTCAAGCCTGGGATAAATCGAGAGACAGAGTAAACATCTTCAGTGGAGTGTGTATGGAAAGAGTTATAGACATGATTACCCCTCTTAATCTTGGCACCTGAATCCAGAATTGGATTACTTTTGTATATATGATCACCACCTCGAAGATTGAAATGCGATGATCCAGAAGTCTTGGTTTTATCTCCAAGTTGTTTAAGTATTGTCGCACCCAACATGGAGTAGTTTGATATAACTTCTACATCAGTGGGCCCAAGTTCAGCATGCTTAGTCAACTTGTTCAAATCTTCTTCACAAATCCCTCCACGATAGAGAATATAGATAATAATAAGTCGAACTTTATCTTGATTAGTCAACTTTGGATTCTCAACAAGAATGCAAACAAGTTCTTCTGTAACAGTTTTGGACTTTCGTCCATCAGCAGAAGTGCCGGATAAAGCACATGTCTGTTCGATATCTGCAAGAGATATGAGATCCTTACTTTCTAGTATCCTCATACATTCTGATGCCATGTTGATGATCAGTGTGAAACGATCTCTGGTCTGCATGAATTCTGGTAATGCTGCCACCATATCTTGTAGATCAGTCACTGTAGTTTTAGTCTTCTCGTCAGCAAAATGAGGATTCTCCTTTTTCAATTTTTCGATTTTTGCAGCCATTAATTCTGTTGCTTCTCTCATATGTTGATGTCTTAGACCAACCCATTCAGCATCTCTATCGGTAATAGTCCCTGTGACCTTCTCTTTGACTCCACCTTTATCAACCTCATAATCATAGTGGATGCCATCCTTAATAGGCAAAAGATCATAAGCCAAGGCTTGGAATGTGAATTCATGCAATAATGGTGAGAATAAGTCGATAGGACGGTCAACAACCAGAAACACAGATCTTGGTCGACCTAAATCACTAGCTGGACGAAAGTTAGGATGATCTCTGACATATTTATCTAACAATTTCTGAAATTTGTCAGCAATCATATACGGCAAGACCCTTGCTTGGAAAGTTTCCGGTTCAGGTGAGTTCATAAAACGAATCACCGGATACTCATCCAAAGTCGCACATATGCTTACCAATTGAGCAGCAGTTTCAGATGCATGTCGATCCACTAGATCACCACATTGACTGCCATAAAAGATTTCCATAGCGTATGGATCATCCAAACTGAAGATTTGAGACTCAACGGGCCAAAAATCAATGTAAACAGTATCCATATGCCGTAAATAGCGTCCAACAGGTGAATTCTTCATCTTCAATGCCAATTCTTGAGATAATTCAGGAAGGAAAAAAACATGTGCTCCAGCATATCGTGGAGGTGCCCTTATATAGTCAGCATTAAGGCAGTCTATATTATAGGGAGTGGGTTTAATAAGGTAGATTGCTTCTAGATATTGTTCGGTTTGTCTCCGACTATCAATGATTTGTATACCTAAAAGTTGTGTTAGTATGAGAAAAGTAATATTAGACGAATCCAAGGACAAAAAAAACTTACTGGATACATTTCTATCAAGCAATTCATGACGGTCCATAATATGGTCGATTATTCGTGCCACATGGTCATCTATAATAAGTGCTTTATACTATTGAATAGTTAGTATGAGGCGAGGCAGGCAATCAAACCATAACGAGATGTCGGCGGGGATTCTAACCAGTAAGAGACTAAGAAAATTCCACCATAAGCGGCGGGGGATATATCAGTATATAATCATAATATCCGAAATATATCATCGATCCTTCAATCTAATAATGGGTTCAATATGATTGGAAGACCTGGCAAAACACAATCAACCCAAAGCAACCGAAAGTTTAACATACCCTACTAGGAGGTTGAACGGAGTCAATAATCTCAAAGATTTCTAGAGTTAGTAAATTTTTAACCAATTATTTGTATATATATAATACTTACTATGTTTCTGCGCTTCAGGTAGGTCAGAAGCCATGTTTGTCAGGGGTAGGAGTCAAAAATAAGCTGTAGCGATAATAAGTGAGACAAACGAATGAATGCGATGGGACTTAGAGAGAGAGAGCGAGAGAGAGAGAGAGAGAGAGAGAGAGAGAGAGAGAGAGATAGAGAGGAATAGAACCAACATTAATTGAAGAGAAGAGAAAGTAATTTTTTTATTTTCCTCATTTTCCTTATTATTCTTTTGTTACATTCAGAACATAATGATAGTACCTCATACTGTCTCTATTATACTATATACAAACAAAAAGCACGTCTCTACTCATAATCTCCAAAAGAAACAAATCCTCCTCTACCAGAGTGCCTTGAGAAATAATCAAAATCAATACTTATAGCAGTACCAAGAAGAATAGCTCGCTGGTCCAATGTCAATGCATCTGTAGAAAGATTCGATGGATCTTCCACTTGAGCTAGAGAGGATGGCTCCATTCTTAACATATATACACCAGTATCAGTGAACATTTCTCTACCAAGACCCACCCAATTTCTGTCTACGGCACCTATTATTTTTCCTTGAGAGTCATGAATGGGGAATGCAAATGATAGGAAGGGAGCATCGACTTTGCCGAACTGATCATACTCCTCTTCACCAGTCTTGAGAAATAGATTATATTGCCTTCTCCAAAGATGCCATTGCTGTTTAGTTTCTCCAATTACAATTGAATTCGATTCATGAGATGAAGGTAAAATGGCTTTGATGTGTGAATTAATGAAAGAGAATGGCCGTCTAATTGTCAAAATATGGTCTCCATGTCTGTTATATACATTGACTTTGAAAGGACGATGCAATCGATATACTTGTCTCATGATTGCCTTGCCAATGCCGAAATCTTCTTCCTCCATAAATCCTAACGGATTTCCTTCAGTATCCAATATAGCATACCGATTTGCTTGCTCGAAACCTAGGAAAACGTTCATCAATTCCAATCGACGTTCTATTATAAGCATAGGCTGCCTTAAAATCTCTGATATAGCATCAGACTGCTGAATAATACCACCATCACCAAATTCCACCTGAGGAGGCATCCAGGAATAATTAGGCTCTTCATATCGACCACTCGTTGGTTCAGCATACTCCCATACACCTTGATTAGAGGTTCTACTACGGCTAGATCGCTTCAAAGATGGAGGCGGGGGCGTAGGAGGAACTTTGCTTCTAACTGGAGCCAATGCTCCTTTGAAAGTGCCGAACCGGCGGGTCAATCGGGATATATCGGATCTGATAGCACTTTTGAACATATTTTGTTAATCTTGTTTTGAGTCCCCTCCAGTCAAAGATATTTTTAATGCCATCTAGCTTTTGAATGTGAAGTTAACCATGTCTGTCAGTCGGAAAGCATGGCATTATATTGCCGGGTAAATCCTCACAGCAGAGTCCAAAATTTTTCAAAACACCTACACAAACTGTCGTCGAGTCTTTTCATTTGATCTAAGAACATCCCATAAAATCCAAAAAAAAAACCAAACCAAATGATTAGATCCAGTTTTGGAAAGAACCTGACTCTTGTTGCAAAGGGGCTACCAAGTAGGGCCATTCATACAGTACCTCAGCTGGTTAACCAGACGACCTTAGAGTCCAGTGGCATTAATGGTCTTTACTCCTCTAAAGGATTCAACTTAGCATGGACTAAATACCAAAAGTTCTTGTTAGATAAACTTTCTGCATTGACTGTGGATACAGATAATGAGACCAGAATACCATTCCATATTCTATTGAATACTGCACAGAAGGCTAACCAAGCTCATGTATACAACTATGCATCTCAGGCCCACAACAATCATTTATTTTTTGAGGCTTTGACTTCATCTGAAGGGAACCAGACACAGCCTAATGCTCTATTGAGGCGAAGAATAGAATCAACTTTCGAAAGTCTGGATAGTCTGAAAGAATATCTTTTGAAAGAAGCCGACAGTTTGAACGGTAATGGATGGGTATTCCTTATTGAAGACGCAAACAAACAATTGAAAATTGTATCCTGTTATAATACAGGATCACCATATACTGTACATTCCGAGAAGGCCATTGATCTGAATGCCAGACCTGTCAGCGAGAATACTCTGTATTCGTTAAATCAGCTGCAAGAGGCTGTATTGGACGGGCAAAAGAACCATAACATTGTACTCCTCGCCTTGAATGTATGGGAACATGCTTATCTCGAAGATTATTCAGCAGGAGGTAAGTCAGAGTATCTGGAGAAATGGTGGAGCTCAATCAATTGGGAAGTCGTGAATACGCGACTCTTTTCAAGAGTATAAGCAAGCAAGCTCCTTGTAGTATATATGTGTAAATAAGAGAGAAAGAATGAAATCATGTCATGCTAATCCCTTCATCGTCGCTACCCTCTCCTTCAATATAAGTTGTATAATCTCCACATTCCAGTATGAGCTTTTGCAAAGATGGACTTAAAGCCCAATCTACGCCAGTAGCAGTTATAAGAGCCACCAGAAACTCATTTAATACCGCTATTTGAGACTTGAGCGACTTTAGTCTCTGCTTATGTTCACGCATTTGCTGCGACTGATCTGCATCAGTGAGAAGTACAGTATCGGTACTTAACTGTTTCGCGCTTTCATCAATCTGTGTGACTAGTTGTTGATTTGATGAGTGAAGATGTCTGTTCGCTTCGCTCAATTCAAACCACTTGTTATGCAGCTTAGCAAGTCTATCAGTCTGGCCCATGAGTTTCTGTGATTGTTCATCACGCTCAAAAAGCAATGGTAATACAGGGTTCTGGGTTTTAAGATCAGGTCCATTCTTGACGGCTTCTAATACAGGTATTGTAGAGATCAAGCTCTCTAACAGCTGATTATGGAAGTTTTTAATATGCAATAGTTCCTCATACAGTACTATTTGAGACTCAGATCGTTCAGAAGTATCCGAGTTTGTTTCTCTCCCAGAGACGTTTAATTTATCGAGTTCTAGCAGTAGTTGATTCAAAGCTTGGAATAAGCGTAGATATTCGTGTTCTTGATCCGATAACCGTGATGTCGAGTGCGAGATCTTCGGTATACCTGACTTCTGTGTGGCTAAACGAGAAATATTTTCCAATGATAGTCGGGAAAGTTCAGCCAGACTCATAGTGATAGTTTGATGGGTTCTAAAGTCCTGGCTCTGGCGCTGGCACTGAGCGTGTGATGGCGGGCATATTGAGGAGACGTGCGGCTGGCCCCAAAACCAAAAACAGATTTTGGTTTTGGTATGGGGAAGGAAATAAGGAATCTCAACATACATAGCGAATTACAGATATTAATATTACCGTATTGAATTGGTTGATTGACTACCAAAACACAATGTCTAGCGAGGTATTTGCATTTCCGAAAATATTCGAGTTCCCGCCAATGTTTACAAGGCAGATGAATGATCAGACTTGGCAAGCTCAACTAATATTCTGGGACGACATAATCATGTCTTACTGTAAGCATTATAATGTATATATTCTATCAATATCACAGGACTTGGGCAAGCAGTCAGAAGACATACCACCTCTATTTAAAAACCCGAGAATACAACGGGAATTGAAGCCAGATGAGATCAGAAGTGTGCTCAACTATATGGAAGAGAAAAGACATGGCATTTGGACTACCAAAGAAAAAGACTCAAATGATAGAGAAACGTTTCTAGTATACTTTCGTACACCTCATGAGTGGGCCACTGTGATCAAACAGTGGGTGGATAATAGGGGTTTGGTGGGTACAGTTGTTACACTATATGAGCTGAGCCAAGGGGACGATGTGACATTAGAGGACTTTTATAAAATACCTAGTCAGATGCTGGAAAAAGTCGCTGATGTGCTTGTACAAAGAGGACAGGCAGCTAAAATGAAGGATGATGGGAAACTGGCTGGTTTGAAGTTTATATAGTACAGAAGGTTGATATCATCAGAACTTTCCTATATATGTGTATATATAGATAACATAGCACATAAGCATAGTTTCTCCGAAAAATATTATATTTATTCCGAGATCCTCCACGGTTGGCTCACTCTCACCGCTTTCAGGTGAAAGACCTATCAAATCCAGCCCAATTCTGATTTTGGTTTTGGTGGGGGTCTTGTTCCGAAATCTTCCTACATGAAGAGGGAAATGTGGGATTCTCCGGAATGAACGACCGACCCGACCATCTTAACTCCATGAACTTAACTTGGCTTTCTACTTTATCGCGGCATTGTTCACAACTGAATATTTAGAGTAGACAAAGCAACCCATAAATTGCCAGTGGACCAATTTTTAGAAGTCAGCATTACTTTTCTTTATATCAAAAGAAAAAGGTATCCACAAATTAATTTTCTTTTATCCATAATTTGACAAGCAGTGTCCAGTTTTTCCCCACACTTGACATATTAGATTGAGTTGAGCAGATATTATAAGCGGACAACAAGCATAGTTTTTGGACAAGCTTAACAGTATCCAGCTATACCACTTGTTCAGTCTTGAATAGATTGTGTTCTGTCATTGATTGTTCCTGGTAGTCCAAGTCAAGTCATTTATCTAATTCTTCCTTGGTAAGTACAACTTCTGGGTAGTGAACTAACTCATCATACAGACAAAATATTTGTGATGAGAAGAGCCATCTAGATGGAACTAAACATATAATATCCTACGTTCTTTATTTTTATTTTATTTTTAATTTTTTTGGATCTTCGCCTCGCCTCAGAGTACGAAACCTGACCAGCCAGTTGTGGTAGCAGCACATGTGACATCTCTCTAAGCTCCATATTTTTGTGGGGTTAAGCATGAGTTTAATTAGAGAGGGAGGTTCTCGGTCAACACAAGGAACATATAGCAATGGCGAACAAAAAAGAGAAATCAGGATAACGAAAAGGAAAAGGAATCGATATTATATAAATACTTGAAGTCCGATCCCAGGAATTCTTAACCTCATATTTTCCTGTTTATCTAACGTCTAGACTAAAAAGGACTACTTTCGAGCATTGATTATCAAGGCCGGATAACTTAACCGTATTGCACCACACAACATTATATATCCTGCATCTGCACGCAAAAAGGGGGTCTTTTCCTATTTAATTTTTTACTCTTTTATTTGAGACTTTAGGAAAAGGCTATCCAGTATCTCTTCTCAAACAACAATATTTGCAAAGGATTTGTGGTTGCTTTCTTACTATCAAAGAGCCTCGGATACCTGGAGAAAAACTGTGGGCCAGGGATAAACGTCCACCCAAATAGCATCTCCCCGAATAGGCACAAGGTTCCTATACTCTCCGAACCAACACCATTTTTTTAAAATTCGGGTGAATAAGAGCCAATTTTCAACGTTCGAAACTTTTTTTTATCCTATTTTGAAAACCGAAGCCAAGTCAAACACTCTGCGTATTTTTAGAACGGGGATTATCCTGTACAGTAGCAGATTCTTTTCGGTTTTCCAGCCATTTATTCTTTTACTTCGATCTGTTATTACGTTGCTCTGCAAGTGACTTGTGTACAGATTCTCAAGAGAAGAGGAATATAGAGAAAAGAATATCTCTACTATAAGATGTCTCCTACAGCGCCACTGCTCTCCTTAGGAGTCAGCCACAAGGATTTACCATCTGCACATAATGACTTGGATGAAAGTTCAGCTCTTCCTTCTTTCCTAGACAAGGATTACGAGCCTCCTTCAGTGTCCATGGCTCAAGACGTATCATCCACGGATTTCAACAAAAAATCTTTTGCGTTAAGGCGAACACGTTCTATGGGTCTTTTCGATGACCATGTCAAACCCACAAGCGACATGGTCGGAAAAATTGAAGATTACCCTCATTTACAGAACTCTAGGGCTATCCCGTCGAAAGTGTCGGATGGCCCAGATTCTTCTTCTGTCAAGCGAAGTTACCCAGAACCGTCTCCACAATTTTCCGCATCATCAGCAAGCTCTTATGCTAAACATTCTCACATGTCATCTACCTCTGATGACGGAAGCATAGAAAGCCGCGAAACTTATAATTATTCTACCAAAGATTCAGATGCTCAACATGCTACTGCTTCTTCACACGCATCACATAAGCCAATGGCTGTAGCCGATATCAGTTATACACATGGTGCTAAGGCTACCGGCTCTTCTAGACAAGAGGATTATGACTTTCAAAGCGACTCCTCGTCACTGTCTATACCTGGTACGCCTGATCTACCTAACGATGACAGTGTTATAGAGCATGAACCAGAGCGACTAGTCGACTACTTTTCCCATGACTGGAAGGAGTCAGATGCTTCATCTTCATGGAGGTATATTGTAAGACGAAAGGATGTAGCCAATAGTGCACGTCTTGAGAATGCATCTTGGAGAACATGGACGAAGGCAAAGTATAATCTCAAGACGGTTGCGCCTGAAAGAGTGAACTGGCTGAAAGACTACGATGTCACATGGCTATACGGTCCTCTGTACGACGATCACAGCCACTCCCTTTTATCTCTTTCTGGCTCGGATGACCCCATAAAGGATACGGAAAAGCCCAATACTGCATCCACGACTAAATCTGCATCCTCTTCTTCTCCGTCATTACCCCTCACAAAACCTATTCTCAAGAAGAAAACTGCTAGCGAAATTCTTGGTGGTCTGCCGACAGAACTTTCACAGCACCAGAGCTGCAATGGCACACTTAATTGTTCTTGTGAGTATCATTTCCAAAAACGATACAATAAAATGCATGATCATGATGGAAGTGAGGTAGAGCCTAGTAATTATCTAAGGCATCACAATTATCGGCATAGGCCTCATTCACAAAGCACTGAAATGATTTCAAACTTTGTCAATCGACAGTATTCATACCCAAGGATATCCGAAGAGCGATTGGACACCCCTAGTGTACAATCCACCACTGGCAACAGTTCATCTGCTTCTTTACTATCACTTTCTGTGGGTAAAATGAGAAAGTCACCATCTCCTCCACTTGTAAGAGCTGTACATTTCAATGACAGAGTAGAACAATGCATCGCATTGGACGACTTTTCTGATACAGATGGTGATGACTCTAAACATGCCAGCAAGAATCAGATGGGCGGACCAGTAAGTCTGACATTAGGAGAGGATAGCGATAGTGACGAGAGTGATAGCGACAACGATGAGACAACCTCTCGCGATTACAAGCAAAGTTACAGCTATATGGATGAAGATGAAGATGATGACGATGATAATGACAGTGAAAATGAGGATGGCTTATTCCTAATGGTAAGGACACCCTCCTCTACTTCGCTACACCAACATGGTAAGGCCGCTGCTCTTACAAAAAGCGTACCATCTATTTCATCCGGATCATCTACTTCCAATAGTTACAAGGGAATTGTTGAGAGTCATAGGCATTCTATTATTGCTACACTACCGGCTGCAAGGCTCAAATATGAGATTGATGAAGATGAGCTAGCGGCTAGACAAGCGGCACAGGTTAATTCTATGTCCCACATAATGAGCAAGAGCTCCTCTTCCGATCGACGAACACACAATGGGCCATATCGAACCTATGACTACAACAGTGTTTACACTTCACCTGGCACTTCACCTGTAAACTCTGTACTACCGTCAGCCGAGAAGATTTCTTCGGATGTACAAGAGGACAGAGCCTCAGTTTCTCCAGGGTCGAGCTCGCCGGTGCCTACAGGGGCTGATACACATACTACGAAAAGCCATGTCATGGGACAGGTTGGCCTCAATGTTGCGTCGGGATCTGCTACTAACTTGCTCGGTCAAATGGCAAACAGCTTCCTTAAGGATACTACAATTCAAACAAATTCAACTACGGCCACTTCATCTTTATCGCGCAGGAGCTATGAGCATTCGACCTCCAAATCTGCGGAAAATGTGGATGCCTCTCTCTCTATTGGGGATGAGAACGCCCGAACTGCAGAGGGTAGTCAGAGCTCATCAACTTCGAACGTTACACTAAAGAATGACGGTTACAGCGAAGAGGTCTCTCTGTCATTTGCTGATCAAGAGGCTCTTCAGAGCATGGCTGCTTCCGATGACATGTATGGTGAAAGCTATGATCATCGCCATGGAACTAGGCTTGGACTCGGGCATGCTGTCGATAGTGCCAAGGGTTTAGCACACTCTCTATGGAAAGGTAGACGCGGAGGTAAGTCAACATAATTTATTTTTTCTAAAAAGAAGTCCCCAGATTTTAATGGAGTTTAATAATATATCATTTTCTTATAGATAAAAGGCCAAAATGGCCCAAAAAAAGTCAAGAGGATTATCCACTTATCTCTAAAATGTATTGTATAGATACATATTTTATTAGAAACTTTTATTTCCTGAACTACTTGTATAATGATCTCTCATATGGAAACGTAGATATTGATAGCGGTTTAGCTCTGGTTCTGCCCCCAGACAGGTATGGCTTCGAGTTTGAATTTGGGACATTTTGACATTGCACACATCATCACTGGATAGAGAGAATGGAGAGCCGAGGCCAAGCTTCTCCTCCAATGGGACCAGGAGGTCCTACTTCTCCTATTATTTCCGGTTTATCTTCGGAGTCCATTCATGCAATAAGAGAATCCGGTGATGTCAGCTTGAACCTGACAAGCAGACACCGTCGTTCTGCGTCGTTTAACAGCGGCTTTTCCAGTATAACAAGCAGCTTAGCACCCCCTCTACATGGCACCATGCCCATGGGATTGAACCGGGTCAATTATGGGGCCCATACACTTGGGCCGAATGGTATTGCTGAGATTGTTGACGGTCCGCATGCTAGTGCTGCTAGGCATGAAGATAGTTTGGCCGGTAGGAAATCAACAAGCTCAAGATTGGGCTACGTACAGGCACAACCTAGCATACCTTTCAAACCTCCTACACAGAAAGAAATACCCCCAGTTACACTTACCAAGATTCCTAAAGTCTCCAAAGATGAATTTGTCAGGTACCTTCAGGAAATCACGGAGGAATATGATACTTTCCACGGAATCAAATACGCCAGTGGTGAAGTAGGGGATAGACATCAATCAGCAGTTGAACGAAGCAATGGTCCTGGAGATGATCTTGCTTCTGTAATATCGGCATCTTTGTCTAATCTATCGATAGGTAACAATGATGATCTGACAATTGAAAACAGAAGCAGACTTAGTGTTGAAGATGGCGATTTCGACGCAAGCATGGTCAGCATTTCCGGACAGGAACGAATATCTGACATCACCCCTTTGTCAACTGTACCCGACGTATTCTTCGAGGAGAACTTCCAATTGGACAAACCTAGAGTATTCAATGTGGTGATTGGAAACTCTGCTGTATCAGGTCCGGCTCTCACAATCACTGAACCAGAGTTAGGTGGCAGCAATGCAGATATGAGTAGCAATGGCAATGGTACTGCAGCTTTAATCAATGGAGTACACGATACCGTAAGCAATGATCGCCAAATGACTGTATTCAACACTTCCATTCTCCAGGAGAAACTTAGTTGGTATATCGATACCGTTGAGCTTCATCTGATCGAGGAGATCTCCAGTGCATCTACAACATTCTTCTCAGCCCTCAACGATCTCAAAGATATTAAGAGGCGAACTTCCGAGTGTATCTCAAGGATAGAAAAGATTCAAAACAGTTTACAGGTAGTGGATCAAAATATAGCAGTTCGTGGGATTAAATATCTGAAACTTCGCCAGAGGAGAACAAATCTTGCTAAACTAGCAGAGTGTATGAAACAAGTTGCTATGATACTAGATAATGCCGATAGAGCTGAAGCTTTACTTCTTGATCAAAATGATGCTGCTAAATGTATTGACTGGGTGGATGCAGTGGAAGCCTTGATTGCTGGCCACCAAGATGAACGCAATTTAGTTGAGAGCTGGACGGCTCATTTCCAGTTTTCTCTAAGCGACTTGAGAAGTGTCAGGGGTCTCAGCCAGGTTAGAGAAAACTTAGTGGTATTGAGGACACGTGCAGGCGAGAGCTATGCGAATACTTTTGCCGACGTTTTGATTAAGGATCTTAACGATCATAGTGCAGCCGTTGCGGCAGCGGATACTATGAGAAGGCTGGCACTATTTATTGAAAAACGAGGAAAGCAGTCCGGCCAAAATGATCTTATTAACACGTCTTATGCGAATATTGACCCCGATGTTCGAGCAAATTTGGAATCGACACTCGTGGGTTTGGTAAGATCGGACAATGTGTCCAATGCTATAAGGCTATACAGAGAAAGAGCTATCAAAGAGGTGAAGAATATAGTGCGCATTAATCTGCCCACCAGAAGCGATTCAGATGCGATTTCTGTATCTTCTAACGTGTCTTCGTCAAGATCTAATGGTGAGAAGAGTTTGGGCTTAGCACAGGGCCTGAAAGAAATGTCTACTTTCGAAGTAGAGAAGATGTTATATGATACGTATTCTTCTTTATCAGAGTTTTTCAGAAGACTTATTACTCAGCAGAAGCTTCTTTTAGATATGATATTTTCGTTGAAAAATGTGCCACCTTCTATGAGCACAATGGAAATCAATGATATCTTAACTACTGCTGTTTCTATCACCGAGACTAGAATGTCGAAAGTTCTAAAGGTTAGAAGAGAACAGGTAGGTGACATGGATATTCAGGGATTCTTAAACTACTATTCGTTGAACGGGATGTTTATATCTGAGTGCGAGGCATTATGTGGCGACACTTGCTCAGACCTGACCCAGACTTTAGCTACTCAGATCAAGCTGTTCATATCTACTTATCATAACAAACAGGATAAGGATCTCTCTGAGCGAATGGAGAAAGAGAACTGGAAAGAGGTAGAGATACCTTCGGAATTTCAAGATACAGTCGATAAAATCGTCGATAGCGCTAGAAGTGATCCTACCACGTGGACTGCACTTATCAAAAAAGTGCTCGAGCCTAATTATTTTGAACTTGTAGCAAATGGTAACCCAGATACTTCTGTTCCCTCGCCAACTTCTTCTTCTAGGAAACGACCGAGGAATGTATTTGTTGAAAGCAACAGCTTTATTATTGCAAATGGTGCTATTTTCACAATTAATATCGTCGAGAGGTACCTACAGATAATAGTACTTTTGCCGCATTTGGCCAGTGATATCACAAGTAATATTATCAGAACTCTAAGGAATTTTAATTCATTGACTACCCAGTTGATTCTAGGGGCAGGAGCAACCAGATCGGCGGGACTGAAGCATATAACGGCAAAACATTTATCTCTTGCGTCAGAATCGCTAAACTTTGTTGCAACTATGATCGAGTATGTGAAAAAATGCATTGGAAGACACTTGAATCTCTCGTCTCCACAAGGTGATGGTTTGATCAAGGATCTGGAGCGCATAGTGTACGATATGGAGGACCACCAAAGGGAAATACATCAAAAGTTTATTCTACTGATGTCGGACAAAGTAGAATCGCACTGTAGGAGTATTGCTCAGACCAATTGGACAGAACCACTTCCTGAAGGCGAGCCTGCACACAGATACATGCAGAGCCTTGTAAAGGAGACAGCTGTTCTGACGAAAATCCTTAGAGGCATTTTACCTAAAGCCACTTCATTATTGATAACATCAAAGATTTTTGATATTTATGAGAAGCAGCTTCTTGATGCATATACGAAACTTGATGTGAAAGGCCTAACAGAAAAACAAGCCATTCTCAAGGATCTTGAACTTTTCAAAGATAAACTTGGCAACATAGAAGGAGCCGGTAACTGTGCTGATGTATTGATGTTGAAGATTAATGCTATCGAAATTCCAGAAGTAGAATCTCTGTTTGATGCTAGTGAAGCTCATACAGCTGGAAAGCATCCGGAGATTGCTCCAGTGGTAGAGTCTCCCGATCCTGGAGAATCTCTCGAAAAAAATGATAATGTGATTGAAGAGGAAAGTAGCAACTCACCAGAGCTATCAGCTGCTGGAGCAGAGACTAAAACTCTCCTAGACGAAGAACCTTTGGAAACCTTAGATCAGCAAGAGTCTGAGCATACTACATCTGTACGAGAACCAGAGACCGAAAAGAATGATGTTACTGAGGCTACATCCGGCACGCAACAACAGAAAGATACATCAAGTGCTGGTGTGGAAGCTGAGGAATCCATAGCGGAACCTTCGACAGAGGACCAGGACGAGACCGACACGCTTTCCATTAAACCAACGGAAGAAGCAACTGATGGCGAGACACAGCAAGTAGTAGGAAAGGAAGAAGAAGGAAAGGAAGAAGAAGGAAAGGAAGAAGAAGGAAAGGAAGAAGAAGGAAAGGAAGAAGAAGGAAAGGAAGAAGAAGGAAAGGAAGAAGAAGGAAAGGAAGAAGAAAAGGAAGAAGAAGAAGAAGAAGAAAAGAAGGGAGAAGCACAGCAAGTAGAAGAACCAAAAAAGGAAGAAGTGAAAACAGAAGTAAATGAGGCGGAAGAACCAAAGGAGACTGTCGAAAAGGAGATAGGATCTGAGATAGTTGATATTGCAGATCCTGCTGACACTGAAAACTACGAGGAAAATAATGGAGTTTCGAGTATCGAAACCTCTGGTCCGTAAAATCTCATTTCAACTAAATAAACAAACATGTATGCATTAACCATCAAAATATTAAATATAAAAATCCAAAATCATTTACTCAGTTTATCCTTCTTACGTCCTTGTTTAATTTTATTTAACGTAGAGTGCACGCTGGATCCAGTTTCATATACTAATAGTTCCTGATCCCTAAGATCATTGTATGCCAATTGTAAATAGTGCAAGGATCTGGTTAGATTACGCGTGTGTTCGACTATCGAAGAGTAGTGGTGGTCAGCAGTTCTTGATCTCTGCATACTTCAAACTCAACAATAACAATATTCACCAGATAGTGATGCCAATATAAATGTCCTGTTCAATGTTGCAATATTAACCTGAATTGTTAGGTTTTCCAAAGCTCGGATTGATAAGAAGAAGCATCATCAGGCGAGTTAAGAGAGCACTTTCTCTCCCATTATCCTCCCAGAGTGGTTTAAGCACTCCTAATGTCTTATCCTCCATGTCAACACTTACAGGTCATATTTGACAAGGATTTTAGTGTACTGGATTTTATATATAAATGGTGTATTTCCCTATATCAATTGATTAAATTTAAATAAACCACCCTCTATATACTTCATATATAGATTGCTAAAATAACTTCTTAGACAATCGATTAAACAGGAATACTAACAACACTATTAGTAGCTTAAGACCAGGGCAAAGATAAGAATACATTTACTAGTTAGAATAGCTAGAGTAAATCAGATTGAATATTAGGGTGGTAATACTTTAGACTGGATTACCTTAGTCAATGACCTCAATATTTCTTCTGCTCAGCATGGCTGGAGAACCATTTTATAGATAAATTATATGGAGGATATAATTAGTGGACTAACTTAGTATTATCTTGCCAAATTAAAGCAAGTATAGGAGCTTGTATAAAAAGCTGAAATACGGACGCACCTGTCAAATTATGACACTGTGCATACCGTTTGTGTGATGCAGGGAACTACCCCCTAATTTGGTGCCCGACCCAAACCCTACCCCCCGATCCTGACACAGGTTTTTTTTGTATTCCCACAAAACCGTCCTTTGTAATCCTTGTATGTTGAGAGGCTAAAACTGAAACGACAGTCTAAAAGAATCAACAACTCTTGTTTCTTCCTCTTTTGAAGATTCCATTGTTATATTTGATAAAATATGGATTACAGGGGTATATATGAGCTTCTGAAGTCTCCAAGAGAGACTGAGAAGTTCTTAGCCGATCCTAAAAAAACTGCTACTGCGCTTTTATCTATAAAATATGATATTCTAGAACCTAGAGATTCTAGTTTGTCATATAGCTTGATGTCTCTATGCCATTTACTTTCGATTCATCATTCAGCCTGGAGTGTTATAGAACAACCTTTACTTGACCAGATCACACTTATTGCAGGCAACGAGGAAGCCCAAGTGACTGAGGTTTGTCCCGCTCTATCGATACTAGGCTTGGTTGCATTGGAAGCTAAAAATCCTAGTCATATGACAGAAAGCTCAATGCCCAGCCTGGAAACCTCTTTCGCGAAAGAGCCTGCAGTGATGACAACCATTATAAGTCGATTATCGTCTGGTAATGTGCAATTGGTCGACGTCACTCTTCAGATTCTGGACTGCTTACTTACAGGTTTGGTTCTCCCTGACGGCCAACACAACTCTACATATTTATACTCCGAGATGAGGGCAGCAGGGTTATGGAAGAATTTGTCTGGATTGGTCGAGAATAGAGCCATTACTTCGGCGTGCAGAACTCATCTATCAGACTTACAGGTACTGCTGAAAGCTGCCATTAAAAAGACTAGAGCCATCCACGGAGATGTCCTACAAAATTCTCAACACAAGGAGTTGTTTGATAAGACTAGTGAATGTATGGCCTCTTTTGTAGGCACCGATAAGGATAGCTACGAAGCAGACTGGTCTAAAGCAGGCATACCTGCTGATGTCGACGTGCTAGAGTTTTTCAACACTAATGGGGGTTGGGGTTCTGTCCTGGACTTTTACGATTTCATGAATTTTGACAACCATACTTTGAAAAAGCAGTTCTTGGAACATATTGCTTTTGCAGAACCGAACGAGCGGTTCCCTCTAGCTAGGGCGTCCATCTCTATTTCTCAAATGCTGGCTGGTATTTTCGGTGTAGATAAACAGAACTTTCCTACAGGTGACAATAACATGGATGATCTTTTCAATGGAATATCTGATCATTTAGCACCACCTGAATATATTCCTGGAACAAGAGATGCATTTCCATTTGCTTTTAAGGCCGCAAGGAGAACTAGCAGCTCGGGAAGCTCGTATAGGGACGATAAAACTGCCACCACTGGTAGCAGTCGTAGCTCGTCATCTGCGAAGACTGGCCCTATTATTGTAGGAAATGTGGCTGAGAACACTGTTGAGAGTGAGTCTTCGTCTAGCTCGCTCGAAACTTTCATGAAAAGTCTCGATACTTTGCGTCCTCTATTCTTCGACTGGATGACCCTTCATTTTGCCGGTGTCTCGAATTTCATGAGATTATGGATGTCGTCAAATGCTAAAACTGTGGATTTTGAGAATATTGAACGGTTAGTCGAACTTTTACTGAATGAAGCTACTAAACCAGCGTTAGAATCATCATCATTCTCCGCCGTTGATACTGTCATGTCGAAACTCGACACTCTCAGCTATGATGAACTTCGTGCTTCACAAATGATAAATGTAGAGACTACCATGAAGGAAGTATGGGGAAAGGAATTAGACTATCTTCAGAGCCAGTACATGACTGAGGCACAGACGTTCGTTCAGGAGCAACGATCTCGTTTACTTCTAGCGGGTGATTGGTTCTTCGTTGATGATCCCACCACTGCAGCTAACTCCACTATCAATAGCTCAAACCCTTCTATCCATGCCGCAGCTGATGCCAGACGCCACGGACCGCAATGGTTCTACATATGCCTTTCTCCTAGCAGAAAGACATTACAGTACAACATATTTACAAACAAGACAACTGAGACACCTGCCTCTGATATGTTGACAAGGTCTGTAGATTTGTCACTGGTAACCAAAGTTGTCGTTACTCCACTTTCTGGAAATACAACCAAGCCAAAAAATCTCAAACGAGTTTCATTACAGCATAGAATCATCTATGCCAAAATCCAGCTGATCTGTTCCGGTGGATCACGAAGTGGGACAGCTCTTACTTTTTACGCAGATACCCCTGAGAAAGCTTCTGCTTGGAGCGATGGTCTGCTAATGCTGAGAAACAAGACCTATCAATCTGACGACACGAAAAAATATATCGAAATGTTTGCTGACACAAAGCTAAAGCTTCAAATTCTCACGTTTGGAGCCGAGGATCATCAAGCCGCAGGTAATCTACCCACACCGGATATTTCTGATTTTGAAAACGGCACAGTTTCTACTGACTTCTATTATCACTATGATTAGAAAATTATACGAACATACGATCAGATAGCTTAGGTTTGTGATTATATATAGGTTTACTTCGGATACAGGGGATTGTGGAATATGATTTCATAAAATTGATTGTCACCAACGAACTATGCTGAATAGATATATATGCAGTTTACAAAAGAAGGAAGAAAATTAATGTTTCCTGCCTTTAGGTTTACTCTTAGGCCTAGTCTTAGACTTAGAAGAGGAATTATTTGGTCTCTTGCCTCGTTTCTTGTTTTCGTCTCGATCTTTGCCAGTCTTCTTGTAAACTCGAGCGGTATCTTCTTTTTCAGCCACTTTAGGTTTCTTATTCTTGTTATTCAACTTCATGAGCTGTGACTCCGATACTTTGTCTTTTTCGCTCTCAAACCAAGTTCTCTTTGGACGTGACTTGATCTCATCAGAGTATTTGAGAATGTTTTCACCCTTCTTGATATCTCTTTCAGCTTGTGATAAAAGCTTCTCCTGCTTCTCTTCTACCAGAATCTCAGTTATTACTTCATCCTTTGACTCAATTTCGGCATGTAATTGCTCGATCTCATCCCAGTCAACATTTCTACCGAGGACTTTGTTCTTGACAGCAGAATTGGTCTTGGTAACGCTTTTCATTGCAGACTTAACAATAGCTCTATCTGCTGCTGATTCGCCAACAAATGAAATACTCTTACCTTGACGACCTGCTCGTGCAGTTCTACCAACTCGATGCAAATAGATGTCGAATGTTTTAGGGATATCGTAATTGATAACCACTTCAATCTTAGGGATATCAAGACCTCGAGCAGCCAAATCAGTACACAACAAAACAGGCACAGTAAGATTCTTGAATTCGGTCACGGAAGTAAGACGTTGTTCTTGTGTCAAAGATCCGTGAAGCTCACCAACCTTCATACCTAAGAGACCCAATACGATCCTTAGTCTATGAGCGGTTTCTTTTCTTGACACGAATACTATAACTCGTTGATTTTGATCAAGTTTCTTCAGTAGAGACACCAACAACCCAGACTTCATCTCTTCTCTTTTCTCTCTTACTCGCACAAACTCCTGAACCAATCCACCAGCTGTCTGCTTTGGAGGGTCGATCATGATTCTAACAGGTTTATGTAATGACAGCTGAATTAAATCTTTGATGCTACTGTTCATTGTAGCAGAGAAAACCATTGTTTGCCGGCCAGAGGGAAGAAGTGATAAAATCTCCTGCAATTCTTTCTGGAAACCTTCTTCAAGCATTCTATCAGCTTCATCTAATACTAGAATTTCAACATCATCAACTTGAAAGCTAGCAGAGTTTCTAATATGATCAATCAAACGACCTGGTGTAGCAATGACAATATCAGGTCTGGTCTTGAGCTCCTGTTCTTGAGCTCTGAGGTTCAAACCACCGACAGCTAAGCCGAATCTCAGGCCTGACACATATTGTGAGAGTTTTCTGCCTACATCACATACCTGAATGGCTAACTCTCTTGTAGGTGCCATAACAATGACTCTAGTACTAGCAATTTTCTTAGGTCGATACAACAGACGTTCGATAATAGGGATTAAATAAGCGGCAGTTTTACCTGAACCTGTCACAGCACCCGCCACAATATCATTTCCCATTAGAGCAATAGGAATTACAGAAGACTGAACTGGACTAGGTTTTGTATAGCCCAAATCACCTACAGCTCGTAATACTGGTCTTGAGAGCGATAGAGTTTGGAAACTCGTATGAACAGCATTCTTAGCACTTTCAGAATCAGTGGTAGGCGCATAGAACTTGGCCATATCTTCAGCAGTATCAACGGGTAGTTCATCTTCGTCGTCTGAGTGATCACTGGTATCTTTATGGTTGTCTTCAGCATCTTGATCTGAGTTCTCTTCGTCAGAACTTTCAGATCCACCACTAACTGCATCTACTACCTGCTGAACATTTTCTAAACCACCTTTCTTACGTATAATGGCATCCAGATCAACGCCATCAGCAGCCTTTGAGGTTGTTACCAGTTCTTCATCTGGACTGTTAACTTTGGTCGACACTTTGAAATTCCATCCTGCGAATTCTTTTACAGTATCAAATCCATCCAAAGCAAAATCAAAGCTAGGATCAATTTCAGACTCATCTTTCTTGGTTTTGCCTTGGTTTTTGGTTTTTTTGTTCGATTTTTCCTTGTTCACACTCTGCTGATCCTTAACAAGTCCATCTTCCTCATTCTCTTCATCATCAGTGTCCATATCCGGAACATTTACGTCACTATCTTCAATAGTTAACACAAAGTCATTGCCGGTTTTAGCAGGCTTTCCGGTCTTTATAGACTTCTTGTTGGTGATTTTGTTTTTCACCATTATATGTCGAGGTGGATCAGAAAAAAAATTTCGGATTTTTTTGTCAAAAAAAAAAAAAAATTTAATTTGAAGTTGAAATTCACAGAGACAGATATCTTAAAGATATGCTTTGCTAGGAAGTGCCACTGGGATTTCAACAACTTCCAAGATACTCACACCATTTCATATTTACATGAACGTTACAACTGAACAAGAGTGAGCGCAAAACACGGAGAATAGGGCAAACAAAGTCAGCCGAGAGCGTCAATATATTTATTTATATCATATATTAGATATGGCCAAGATCACCTATCAGCAGATGGATTTTCTTGCGCCATCTAAGCTATTAAAACAGATCATTCTGTTGCAAAGTGTATATTATGGAATAGGATTTGTCTTGATACTGTTCACATATGTTACTACTGGTAAAACATTTACATTATCGGCAGTATTTTCATGGGAACCCGTTACTTTCGATACTACAATGGGTTGGACTTTGGCCATGTTATGGCTCTTCGACACATTTTTCTCTGTCTTAGCCATGACGGTTATTGTAGGACGAAGTAAACTAGCACTTGATTTTACACTGACTCTGCATATAATTAACTTTATTGTCGTATGGATTGTTGCTGGCAAATTTCCAACGAGTTTGCTTTGGTATATTGTTCAATTGACCTCCATCATATTGATGGTAAGTTTAGGAATCTGGACATCTCAATGGAGAGAATTACGAGTATCTTTTTTTGAGGAAGCTTATGAAATGATGCCAAAAGCTACTGAAGGTGTGGCGACTACGGAACAGCCGTCTAATGTTGTAGTGACGGAGAGTCCAAATGTTCAAACATGATTATCCCCTATGATCAATCAAAATCGCATGGAATTTACCACAAATTCCAATTCCATTAATCCAAATGTATTATTAATATTGTATTACATAATTGGTTTTCAATATAGAAAATCTAGTAACATTCTGCCAAATATATCATCATGTTTTCCCACCTAATTCTTTTTCCACCTCGTAACAGGGGTTCAGCATATTTGGCTCCCAAATTTCATCGTCACTCTCCAAACGACAACAACACCAACAACTATATTAGCAAAAGTCTTAGACGGCAGTTTGCAACCAACTTAAGTTGTTCACCTGAAGTTCTGTATTAACAAGTAATGTCCTATTCCGTGGGACAGAACTCCTCGAGTAATCGTAGAAAGGCAACCTCAGAAAATAACCAGCGAATATTGAAAACTCTACTAAATGACCCCGGTAATCGATATTGTGCAGACTGCAAGACAGCAGGTCATCCCAGATGGGCTAGCTGGAGTCTTGGTATTTTCATTTGCATCCGATGCTCAGGTATTCATAGAAGTCTAGGCACTCATATCACCAAGGTTAGATCTGTTGATTTAGATACGTGGTCAGACGAGCACCTTGAGCCTATGATCAAGTGGGGGAATAAACGAGCTAATTTGTATTGGGAACATAAGTTACCAAATGATTATGCACCTGATGAAGCTAAAATCGCAAGCTTTATTAGAACAAAGTATGAGTTAAAGCGTTGGGCTATGTCTCAGTCAATCCCTGATCCTGCCAAAATAGACACAGCAGCAGAGCCAGCAGCAGCACCAGTCTTGTCTAGACAACCTCCAAGTTCTTCGAGACATTCTATTCCTGTATTGAATACCAACTCTGCGAAACCTTTGACGGCCCGTGCTTCAAACAAGTCTGCTTCATTGATTCCTGACTTACTAGGCGACGATACTCCGACATCAACCGCTTTGTCATCTTCTAGTACTACAAATGGTCTGAGTACCTATGGGCTTAATAATAATGATTTACTTCAGGGCTCACGTGCACCAAAACCAGGCTCCAAGCCTGCGATACAGTCTAACAGTGCTACTACTACGACTGCATCAAAACCAGCTGCGACAACTCCAAAAGACTCTCTTCTTTTCGGCCTGGACTTTTCTGCTCCACCTAATGTTGGTACTAACTCCAACACTAACAAGCAGACATCATCTGCCAGCACTGCTGGAAGTGAAGTGAGAACATCTCGACCCGACTTGAAAAAGTCCATTTTGTCACTTTATTCAAGCTCTAACAGTTCTAATTTTACTACCCCACGTCCTGCAATGGTTAATAATAGCTTTGATCTATCTTCAGCTGCTAGAGGTCTGTATCTTGGCCCTGGTAATTCTCAAGGTTCTCAGCAATCCTTTTCGAATGGAGGTACCGGGTTGTTCAATGGACTTGTTAACAATGGCACCGACAATATCGCCACTTCAACAACTCCTTCTATGGAGAATAACAGTTCTGCATTCTCGGATCTGTCATCTACATCTTTCTGGGGTACCAATGCTGCTTCTACTCAAGCGGCATCTGGCAATGCTGATGAAGACTGGCTCTTCTCATCTGCACCCCCGACTACTGCCCAGTCTAACAGCTCCAGTAAGCCAGTTCTCCCTGATGACGACTACCTTGCGAATGTATGGTCATGAGTGTTGTGGGGTCCTGCTTGTTCATCATTACTCAATTTTGCGTCCTGCTTGTTCTTATTTGGCTACACTTTTCAGCACACATATATTAGATAGACATGCGACCAACACTTGGTCAACGGCTGAATGACTGAAAAGATTCTGGTCAAGGTATGAATGACTAGAGGAGGTGCCGATGAGTAGCATAGGTGAGGTGGATTAAGTACAAATATATTAGTAGTAATAGACCACCGATCTACATTGTTTGTAATTATTATCGTGGTAGTTATGAAGCCTACTTATGTATTAAGAGTCTGTCTAGAGCAAAATATAGCCCAGGGCGTAACATATAATAATGATGATGATGATGTTGATTATTATGGTCTAGCATAAATCACGTGATATAAAAGATTATATAATCCACCATACAAACATTGCATAAGCATCTGTTTGGGACTTCGAATATGAGTGTTTTCTGGAATAATCGGATTTTGGCTCCAGTGGCGCAGTGGTTAGCGCTTTGTGCTTATAGCCGTTTGACGACGTTTATGGTAATGTCACGATTGTGTGAGGAACGCGATGGTCGTGGGTTCAAACCCCACCTGGAGCATTTTTTTTTGAATAGGCTTTTTTATACACTTTGATTTCATACTACTGCTTTTTGTATCAATGTGTTAATAGCTCATATAATTAGATAGTGGTCTCATTCTGTTGGTTAGCATCTGCAGAATCCTCCGACAACCAAAGATCAGCCAGCCAATTCGATTAACTACAGCGTGAAAAAAGTCGAGAAATTAAGTGTATTGAATATAAATAAATCAGTAATAGTTAATCGGTCTATTACTAGGTATTATGAAGCACGAATGCTAAGCAAATACTCAACAATTAGGTCTAAAAGAGTTCAAATAGACATCCATTGCTTAAAGCGCCACATCTTCCAAACCTTTGAAGTTCTTCTAAGTTAATACTACTACAATACTCAAGACTTACTGTACTGATTTGTCAGTGTTAGATTGCAAGTCTGGCTTCAACAGGGGCATTTTGCTACGAAAAATAAGTCGCTACCAGTAATAAACTTGAAGTTTACGTCGTGTTATAGTAAAAAGTCATAAACTTTGTAAACGCGTTTGTTTTGTGAAATCTGGTTAATTACCTTACCTTAACTGGAATACTAATTCTTAGTGAGGTAGGCCGTCCGTCGCGTAAACTGCGGAGAACATATCCGAGGATAGTAAAAACTCTCCTTAGAAGATGAGCAATGAATTTTCCATTTACAACAAGTTTCTATTAAACTCAATAAAAGAGCAAGATTTTCTGGCAATGTCTATTTCTCAAACTATTTGATGATTTACTTACTTTATATTATGTGCTTTTGTAGTATTTATGCTGATATCTCTATCCTTGATAACATCGTTTCCTTTCCTCCCTGTAAATTACCCTACCGAAGAGCTGTGACCATGGACTATAAAAATTTGCAGAGATTCTCATTTTAACTTTTCTTTCTTCAGATCAAAAAACACAGAAGGCATGCCACGACGGTGCGTTTATAAAATTGACGTAACGTTGCCATGGGATTCGTCTCTTGGAGCCTTCGAGATAAAAGTCCTAACTTTTAGGAAGTTTGATATCTGGATGTAGATATTTGAATGCTATAGAAGGGATACATATGATTCAGTAGTGTATGGTCTGCTTGTAAAAAAGATAATGATCTTCGATTTAGTTTTGTATTATGTATTAATTGAATCAAATTATATCAAATTGTTAGATGTGTACTCTACTTATTCTGTCATCTATGTTCAGAGTTGGTCTCTGCTTTGAGCAAATATAATATTTTTTTTTTATTTTTTTATTTTATTTTTTTTTTAGTTCTCATATACTTTAAGACGACACCTTTTATCCCACGCCAAATGTTCACGGTATAGTCACGTCAATACACTAGGCTTTATACTGGATCAAATCAATGGATCACGCATGACACGTACAGCAACACACCGTTTGCGGGCAGTCCGATCGAGATCGATTGTGGACATCAAATTTACCCTAAGAACTGTGTTTGAAAAGAGCGAATTTCGAGGGTGTCAAGAGGATATTATTAATGCTGCTCTAGCAGGGGAAGATGTGTTTGTTTTACTGCCAACCGGTCATGGCAAATCTTTGACATTCCAACTTCCGGCCGTAGCTGCAGATCACGGCTGTACTATAGTAGTATCTCCATTATTAGCGCTTATGGAAGCTCAAACTCGGACGTTGAAATCCTATGGTATTCAGGCTGCTACTTTAAATAGTATGACATCAGCTCATGAAAGAGAACAAATAATAGATGATCTTGTTAGAGGCCACCCAAAGACTCGTCTTCTTTATGTAACACCTGAGTTATGTGCTACTAAAGGTTTCCGTAATGTCATTTCCAACATCATAAAGAATCAGGAACTTAATCGAATAGTGGTGGATGAAGCACATTGCTGTATCGACTGGAACGGCTTCAGATCACAATACAAAGAACTGGGTTACTTCAAACAGACTTATCCGCATATACCTATTACTGCATTAACAGCTACAGCCTCTCCAATGGTTTCAGCAAGAATAAAATCTTCCTTGGGCCTAAAATCGGCTAATCTAAGAGAGTTTTCGACATCTGTCAATAGACCAAATATCCACTATGAAGTGAGGTTTTTACAAGCTTCAGAGATAACTCACGATATAATTGGGTTTATTAAAGACTATAATCAGAGATTATTGATCAATAAATCGAAATCTAGTGGTTCTGGCATCATCTATTGTCGACGCAAATATGTCACAGAACGGTTGGCAGAAGCACTCAATAAAGAAGGAATCACAGCACATCCGTTTCACAGTGAAATGTCTAAACGATCCAAGAGTCAGATTCTCAAAAACTGGGTCGAGAACCATCCAAGGTATCAAGTTATAGTGGCCACTATAGCATTTGGTATGGGTATTGATAAGCCAGATTGTCGTTACGTGATCCACTATGATTTACCAAGCAATATACAGACTTATTACCAAGCTTGTGGTCGTGCAGGTAGAGACAACAAAGCTGCCAGATGCATCCTATACTATTCACAGCAAGATGTGTCGTTCCTAGCATCCCTTCAAGGTGTCAGTGTTGATGAATCAGCCGCAAACATGTCGATAGAAGGTGATGGGTTTCGTAATATGATTGAATATTGCACAACCGTGGATATATGCAGACATCTGAAGCTTGCCAAATATTTTGGTGAGATTGTCCCTAATGAACCTACTGAAGATTGGTGTGACCGTGCATGCGACTTTTGCAAAGACAAAGACGATCTTCAAAAAAGGGTGGCCAATGCCATGGGAATGTGGTAAATCCCGTTATTTATTTATTAAAGGCAAATTACTGTTAATATCAACTCAGATATCATCATCATTCTCCTCCTCAGCAGGTATAATGACTTCTTTTCTGAAATTATTGGCATCCTCATCAACTGCAGCTCTATAAGCTTTGGCATCGTCAGCAAATTCCAACAAAAACTCTGTTTCCAGATCATGCACACGGTTACCCAGAATTATCAACGAATGCAAAGGCTCGCCAGATTCATAGGCAGTTAGTTGTTCCAAAGTTCCAGCCTTGAATGTCTGAGACGGAGATCCTAATCTCGAGATAGCCACACATGGAGTATTAGGACCGTATGCATTTTCTTGTCTTAGCTCCTCAATTTCTAATAATTGTGAGGCTGCTGTCTCAATCGACATATATCTGGGTGGTTCATATATGAGTCTTCCTCGAGCCATGTTCTCCATGCTTTGCTCCTTCACTTTGATATCTAAAAGAAGCAATGTGTGGAACCCTAACTTTCGATTATCCAAGATCTTATCATAGAAACTATCAGGCTTCCAGGTTTCTGTGAAAAACACTAGCGAGACAGTCTGGCCAAAATTGTATAATTGTAGTCCACAAGCTCCTACTGCGTTCATGACAGAAGCATTATGAATGGTTTCATACTTGATTCCAAGTTCTCTAGCTCTCAACACAAGATCTGTATGAGTAGTTGCCCCGAAAGGATCGCCAACTACAAGAAAAGCAACATCATCCTTGTCTGCTCCTTCAAGAATAGTATCAGAACCTCCTTCTACTAGTTCTCGGTCAGCCAATATAACCTCACGACCGTAGAACTTCTCTAATCCAGACTTGTCTGTAGCCATAAGGATACTGGTATAAGCTTCAAGGTAGACTCTGCTGCATCTTTTAACAATATCGAGCCCTCGAACAGTAATATCCGTCTCGTGTGATAATCCCAGACCAATCAAATAAAGCATTTCTCAAGTGGTTTGTTGGTATTAGTTTAAAGTATTGATCTAGAACTACTACTACTGTGAGAGAAAAAAAAGTTCCTCAAGGAGTATTGCACGGCTGTACTTTGTACCTGAAAAAATTGATCCGTTGTGGGAGGTAAGCGAATCAACAGTATTTACCAAATAACCGATCACGTGATGGATTATTAGAACGCCAAAATGGTACTCCTTTAAAATCGGGAACTATTGGCATTTGGCGCCGAGTTCAATGTTTTTCTATCTTACATCTAAGTCAAAGTGAGAGATAACCTTAAAAGGATATAGTGATAAACGATATATTGATATTCTCGTATTTTCACGGACTTAAGACTTCTATTCCGGTTTGATCATGCTGGATTCGACTTCTTACTGTAGGGTAACACTCTTCTCAACGGCTATCTCAGAACTTACTTGTATAAACTTCTGATTCTTATACTAATTCTTAGACTAATATATAATATCCTGCTTACTAACATTTCTCCAAATAATTTCTTCTTTTTTTCAGTTTCCACTGTTAGTCTCGTTGTCGATAGTAATTGGTTCCCCTTAATCAATATACTTCTCCAGCCTATCCATATTGGATGTTTCCCTTGTTAAGTCCCATTGCAGGTCTCATCGGATGCTGACATCGTCCAATATCTACATCCAACCAACAACATGTCAACAAGTGAGTCAACACCTTTACTTCCAACTTCGGAAAATTCAGAGGAAATATCTGATAGTTGGTTTATCAGTGCAAAGTCTAGAACGGCCAATGTGCTCAGAAAAGCATATCAGGAGTGCAAATCATTTGGCGATACTTTTTTATCTAGTAAACTAGGGCAGGTCCTTTTATACGCACTTATTTCCTTAGGAATTCTTGTTTTACTTGTAAAGTTGCTAGATGTTCCTAAATTGAAGGAGGAATTTGCTTCAATTCCTGGAATTGAATTAGAGGACTTATATCTAGAGGATATCACTGGGGACTCCATAAACGTGAGGGTATCCGGTCAAGTGACTGTGAACTACTCTAATATCGATGGCTTTTTTAGGAGAAACCTCGTCAAAGGACACGCTGATGTGCTGCGTACAATAACTATTCAAGAAACCATTGCCGATATTTATTCACGGGATAAGGACCTTTCATTGGACGATGATGATGATTTCGTTGATAGCAAGGTCTTCACTGCTTCAATCCCCACAATGAAACTGAACATCGCTAATGGTAAGACCACCAACTTTTCGTTTGTTTCCAACTTGACTGATTTCGGGTCTGCTGCATCAATGAGGCGTGTTATTCAGAAGTTTTGGAATAACGATGATATTACTTTCCGTGCCAAGGCAAACGCTACTATTGGAAAGTTTGGTATATATGTAGGGCCGGTGCCTATAGAAATTGAACAGACAATTAAGGGTACCGATGGAGATGATTCGAATATTGGATCTCCTATCAGGAATCTGATATCTGGTTTCAATGTGAGCAGTCTCAGTTTATCTACTGCAGATAGTAGCAACGATGTTGATATCGTGGTGTTTGCAAACGTCTCACACCACTTGGCATTATTTGCACATGTTCCGTCTTTATCTTGGATTGCGAGCTTGAGAAACTGCAATAATGATGATAAGCGAACGGCCGAGTTTCTAGATTTGCAGACCGGTGAGCTGACAGTATACCCTTCTGCACCAATTGATATGGTGGTAAAGTCGAAGATCAGCGATCTGAATCCAGAACTTCTATTTCCATGCCCTGAGACCGGTCAGTCCCCATTAGACAAGTTTCTTTCAAATTACCTGAATAATCATTCAAGCACAATCTATATTGCTGGGGCCGGACCTCAGGACGGACCTGTGCGAATTCCTTTGTGGCTGGAAACATTTCTGGCTGACACACAAGTATCCTTTGATATTCCAGGTTACTCAATGAGCAACGAGAAGACTATTCGTGATATCAAGTTTAAGAATTTGAGGTTTGATTTCCCGGAATCGCGCAATCCTTTTCAAAAGCCTACGGATAGGCCTAAAGTTAGTGCTGTGGTGACAGTCATTGCAGCACCACCTTCGATTGTAAATATTGACCGAAGTGTTGATATCTCAGTCCTAAATGCAAAAGGGAACTGTTCGCTATATTCACGGGGTATGCTATTCGCGACAATGGATCTATATGATTGGATTCCATGTTTAACCTCTGTTGGAGATGACAATGATCCGGATTTGCAAGGCGTATATATTATCGAGTTTGCTATTGACCAGGTACCTTTGGAGGTGACTGACGAAACCTTATTCGGAGAAGTAATGAAACAAGTGATTTGGAAGGGAGAGTCAACAATACAGGTTGATGCAGATGTCGATGGTGAAGTACATCTACCTATTGGTACAGTTATAATCACGGATATACCTGCTTCGGGCCAAGCGGTACTTCGTCCAACAGAAAGCGAGGCCAACTCCACGGAATAATGATTTTGTTTATAAAGGGTTATGGGGAAAATAATGGTTATTGTTTAAACAGTTTGTATTTGATTTGTGAAATCACCGAAATTACGCATATACATATATATATTATATATCCTTGTTGATGAACTTTAACCGGGGGGAAGATTATTCACCTCAACAGCCTGAACAACTTCATCTGCTTCTTTGGGTGGTGCCGCAGTAGAACCATTATCTAAAGGAGTTCGCACAAGAGCAGTCATACCTGATCTAGCCAGCTCCAGTATACCAAAAGGCTGGAGATGATGAATCAAAGCTGTGATTCGTTCAGGTTTAGCAGCAAGCTCTACAATGCAATTTCTGTCAGATACATCAGCAACTTTACCACCAAACTGTTCAACAAGCTTCGTGATATCATTAAGATGTTCATGTTTATGACGTAAAGCTTCAGAACTTGCAATATTATTGGGATGATAATCCCTAGTAATATAACCTTGAGTAGAAGACTTGGAGTTCACTTCACCAGCAGCAACTCGATGAGCATGACCGTGATGAGCAAGAAGCTCTTCGAAATACTCAGGACCCAGTAAGGATACTTTAGCAAGTAGTAATTCTCTTCTCACTAAAGGAGCATTTGTATAATCTAACACAGCCCAGACAGGAACCAAATCTTCAATCTGTCGTCGAGCCTGTTCCACAACACCATCTGCACCTTCCAATACAATGGTCATTCGAGAGAGATCCTTGACTTCTGTGTTACAAACAACTAATGAGTCAATGTTGAATCCTCTGGCAGCTAAAGTGCCGGAAACTCGATGCAGCACACCAGTCTCATTCTGTACTAAACAGTTGAGCACATGAGTCTTTGCTTTAGCAGGCTGTACTATAGGGGTCTCATAAAGTATAGAAGAAATAGCGGCATTAGTAGACCAGCTAGGAGTTTCGATAGTAGGTAGAGGGGGTTGTTTAGTGGCTCTGTGAAGGACCTTATATGCAATAGCAGAAGTTGAAGACAGTCTCTTTGTAACCAATGAGTTGCATACCACGCGGGGAAATGACCCTACAATTCTAGTCATAGAACTGTTATAAACGTTTGCCATAACTGCTATTACTATTAGTACTGTGATAAAAAATAGTGGGGTTGAGAAGAAGAGGAAGACATATTGAGTCACTGGAAAAACCATGTGCCGGGTAACTGGGGATTAGATCATGTGAACGCTCTGCGAACGCGGACAGATCAGTTCAAAAGCTTCTATAGGCCAGATTTAAAACATGAAATTATTGTTTTTGTTTTGTTTTTTGAAATTGGTATCTGAATAATCTATAGATAGTCATGAGCAGTTTCTGTTCATATATAATGCAATTTAAGGATCTATGTCGACAGACTCAGATTATCTTCAATTTCAACCGTTTCTTTGACCTTAGGTTTCTTACGGTTCATCTTTCCTAATGCTTGTGCACCTTCTGAAGGTATCACACGTATTCCAGATAAAATATATCCTCCAGCAGAAGGTGTAGTCATGTTAGGGTGGATTCTACCGGGAATGCTTTGATAGGACCTCACTCTTGACTCTAGAATTGTAGGACCAACCACACGTAAATCTTTCAAAAGAACTTGATTCGTAGTTGTTAAAATTTCCTTGAATTCACTGTAGAATGCCATATGAGCCGAGCCTCCTAGATAGGGCAAAAGCCTAGGAACAAGCGTGGGAAGATATATCTCCGTAGCTGCTAAAAGGGCTTGAAACCTACAGTTCTCCTGAAGCTCCAATAGCTGTGCTTTGATGTCATATTTGGCTTTTCGTCTATAGTACATACCACGTTGGTGTGGTTTCAAAACTTCAATCTCTTCAGAAGTCTTGTGATGAAACGGTGATATTTCTTCTGGATGGAAAAACTCCAGAATATTTGCCTCCATTACCATACTGTTTATATATTCTTCAGAATAATTCATATATCTTAAAGCATCCAAATTACCTGTCTCATTTCCATGTAGTAGGACAATCAGACCTTTACCACCCATTCTTTCCAGAAGAGCAGCTACCAGCAGACCTTTAATATCATCAATAACCAGATATGTACCACCTGGTTGCACGTTTGCTATACTCATCATATAACCAAGGTTTTCTTTTGTGATTTTCATGACTTTCAACGGATCTTTCTCATGATATAGCTCCACCAGTTCATTGGTTCCTATAAACTCAGGGGTGAACCGTTGTAAGAATTTCTTCTGCTTACGGATCATATACTTTTCCTGTGAAAAGGCAGTCTTCTTATTAAACATTCCATGATTAGCAACTACTTTTTGTATGATTGCATCACCGGACACTCCCTGGTTTTTGAGCTGTTCAATTTCTGCTCCAGTCAAAGCTTGATTCTCAGGGTTATCCAAAAGTTCTTGATTTGTATCAGTACTATCAACCTGAGACTCCTGACTTCCTATCTCCTCGGAGACAATTCGAACAGTTTGATCTGGCAGTATTTCATAAGTAAATCCGAAAGGTTTACCAAGTATATCATCGACTTGAAATGTGCCAAACTTTCCAAGGGTGAGAGCAGAGCCTTTAACAAGTTTGTCAGCACGAATATTGCCTGAAGGCAGCCTTAGTAAGACATAATTATCTTCCTGGATAATAGAACTGTCTAAATGCATTTAGACACAATATTCAACGAGGATATCGTCAATCTACGTGTTCTATTAGATAATATGGCTTTGATCTGTTTCAATAATTTTTCACTTTTCCATAAAATTTTTGTTGTCGAATCTCAGCCGCACCACCTCGCCTATTTGTCTTCTTAAATGGGCTTTCGATCTGAGACGCGTCCCGTCAATCCTTTCAATATCTTGTATATTCTTGTCTATATTATTATCTAAGGCTAACGACAAAGATGACCACTGATCAGTTACTAGCTACAGAAAATAAAGAGGAACGTGCCTATTTGGATCTATGTGCACGTATTATTGCTGAAGGGGAATTAAGGAAAGATCGAACGGGTACTGGTACCTATAGCATATTCGCGCCTCCACAATTGAGGTTCAGCTTACGTGATAATAAGCTACCATTACTTACAACTAAACGTGTATTTATACGTGGAGTTTTGGAAGAACTACTATGGTTTGTACAAGGCTGCACAGACTCGAAACTACTCACTGATAAAGATATCCATATATGGGATGGTAATGGTTCTCGAGAGTTCCTTGATAGTCGCGGATTATCACATCGTCGTGAAGGTGATTTGGGCCCTGTATATGGGTTTCAATGGCGGCATTTTGGTGCTGAGTATGAGACCTGTGACTCTGATTATACCGGCAAAGGTGTTGACCAACTTGCTGAAGTCATCAATACTATCAAGAATAATCCTTATGATAGAAGAATCATTTTGTCTGCCTGGAACCCTGCTGATCTGAAGAAAATGGCACTTCCTCCTTGCCATATGTTTGCCCAGTTTTATGTGTCGATGAAAGATGGCAAAAAAGAGCTATCATGTCAACTTTATCAACGAAGTTGTGACATGGGACTTGGTGTGCCGTTCAATATTGCTTCTTATTCGTTACTAGTCAAGATGATTGCACAAGTATGTGGAATAGAAGCTGGTGAACTGATACATACTATGGGTGATGCACATGTCTACTCTGATCATGTGGAAGCATTGAAAACACAAATCGAGAGGACTCCTGGCGAGTTCCCCACTCTTAAGTTTGCTCGTAATATTACTGACATCGATGATTTCAAATACGAAGACTTCGTCATTGAAGGTTACAAACCTCAGAAGAAGATTGACATGAAAATGAGTGTTTAGATGCAATGAAAAAGGTCTCCCTATTTAAATATTCGAATAAATAAAAATGCAATATATACATCAAGTTTGTAGCTTCTTCCTATTTTCAATCTTTTCATGGATCAATTGTTTCTCTTCTTCCGATACAGCATTCAAAACCGCAGCTAGAATATCAGGTCTTCTATTAGCCACCACTGCACTGATAATTTCCTCAGGGTTTAATATGTTTTGCAAATCTTTCATGTCTGTCTCCGTTTGACGTAGGATACGTCCGAAATACGCCACTTTCACACCACAGAGAGCAGCCGCTGATTTGTAAAGGTCATCAAGAAGTGGCATATCTGAAGGTAGAACAGAATGACTAACATAATTCTGTCCTAGTTCTAGAGTACCAGCTTCTCTCGAATTGTCTTGTATCGAAGTGGTAGCTTGTAAAACACGAAGTATCTCAGACACAGTTTCTGGAGTTGAAATCAACAACTTTTCTTCATTTATATACGTGGCTTCACGTAAAGGGTTTCCAGACTCATCGTATTTGATTGTAGGGAATTGGTCTCTTAGTCTTTTCATAGTAAAATGAATAGTTTCCTTGTTATTTTTCATTTGCTGTTCGTTCCAGGCAACAAATCGTTCCACTTTTGGAGTATTCCAAAACATCACATTACGTTCATCCATATCTGCAAAACACTCGTCCTCAATCCAAATCTTCCTTAGCATATCAAAGTATAAGCTCCAATCCATACTGGTGTGTAAAACCTTTGTGTTGGTTGTTGTTTTATCAGGTACTCGTTTGGTTTCATCCAAATCAAAGTATAACTTTGCCGCGGCTACCAAAACACAGAGTAGACGTACTTCTGGACAGTTTTTTGCCTCTACCTTATTCAAAGTAAAGTCAAACCGTAGTCCGAGGGTTTCAATGATTCTAATGGTCGGCATATATATCTCAAGTGGCAAGAACATGTCACGGGTATAGTTGAAAAGTAATGGCTTCCAATTGAGTTCAGGTACTATGAAGTTGTAGTGCTTATGGAAAATCTTGGCTATTTTCAAGACACTAGAATTTGTAATGATACTCATATCAGGTCGTTTCCGCGCAGAAAATGCAGATTGAAACATTACAGGAAGATGTTTTTTTAAGTAATCAGGTAATAGCGACTTGCCTTTAAGGAACGGGAACTCATTCCTATAGATCCATCGATAAAAATCATATGTATAAACAGGTATTTTTAAAACAGCACATGATAGTATACAGAGTGCCACAGTGTCCTGAAATAGTGGTCTCTTGACATCGTCAGCTGTTGAAGTATCTGCTCCATTGATCTCATCGGCGTCACTCTGATCACTCTCATCAAAGTCAGTCGTCTTCGCCCAGTCTTCGACATTGGGGAACTTACTTCTAGAAAATGAGGTGATATTAGCATACATTAGCCATAGAGAACGAACCACAGGTTCGTAAGTATCTGGAAGACCCTGTTTGTCCATTAACCATTCCACTTGTAATCTCAATACATACTGCAAACTCTGCATATATATAGCCTCTGCTTCTCTACCAGCTGAATGAAAGAGATTATCTCTTTTACGCGTAGCTACTGCAGCCAGTGCAATCTGTGAAGCTCTTTGACTAGGCAGATGTAATGATCGTACTTGAATTCCAGCTTGATATTCTCCATCATCATATGCTACCTCGATCTCTCCCTCTTTAACATGACCATTCCTACACACACGTCTACCATCCTGCATTCTCCATAGGTTTGATTTACAGTTATCAATACCACATCTGGGACCTTTAAGCCATGTTGTGTTCCGACTCATGATGTACAGTTTAATCTGCAACTGCAGTGGATGTCTAGATTCCAATATCACTGTAATTTGGACCAATATGAGAAGGAAGATGATCCGGAAAAAGGTATCCAATTTCTTAAGGAAAACTGCTTAAAAAATCATCATCAACGAATTTAATATATATCAATAATACTATAATACAAAAATATCATCATTCTTTTTATTTATTCACAAAGTACCGTAGACTACTGTGGTGCTTCAGGAGAACTATTAAAGTTAGGTCCACCCATCTGGGCTTGTTCAAACTGTGGTGCATAATACTGCCCAACATTAGCTGGCATAGCATTTGGAGAATATACTTGGCCAGCCATTGGTGTCCCTGCAGGTATGTAGCCCATTTGAAAAGGCTGTTGAGGTGTTCGTGCAAAATATGGTGGTGCAGAGTACTGTGGATATCCTTGCATCATTCCAGGTACAATCTGAGCTCCAGGAATTATTCGTGGAGACGTTT
The DNA here is from genome assembly GCA_030569095.1 of Daia tannicola. Classification (NCBI taxonomy): domain Eukaryota; kingdom Fungi; phylum Ascomycota; class Dipodascomycetes; order Dipodascales; family Trichomonascaceae; genus Daia; species Daia tannicola. Next base: position 1,084,472 of record JAJMJQ010000002.1, read on the forward strand.
GCATAATAGGATTTCCTCGTTCATCCATAGCCATCATAACTGCAGGAGATCCTGGAGGGAACATTCCCCTAACCATTCCAGGTAATGCTGCTCCGGCTCCGGCTCCGGCTCCAGCTGCGGGGCCAAGGCCAGCACCACCAAAGTAAGCAGAATGCTTGCCATTGAAAAGTACTGTGTAATTGGCATCTACAGTAGCCGGCCAGGTGGGTGGTGTAGCATAAGCTCTCTCGATGGCTACAGCAGATTCTGTGTTCTTTTGCTTTGCCGTCACAAAAGGGTTCATCTTACCCTTCCAAACCTTTGGTCCGATGATTTTGCCTCCAAAGAATCCGCCAGGAGAATTGGTATGTGATAATCTTGCAGGAGCAGTAGGAGTAGAAGGAGAGAATGCAGTGGATACCCCCGGGTTCTGTATAGATGGCGAATGAGATTGGGTTTGTGGAGGTGGTGGTGGTTGGCTCGGTTTAGCAAATGATGGCGTGAAAGATGGGGCTTTGGGCTTAAACCCAGTAGCATTGAAATTGAATTTTGGCTTATCAGCAGGTTTTTTAGGTGCTGTAGCCACTTCAGCATTGGCATTAGCAGATGCCGGAGAAGCTATTGAGCTCGCAGTAGTAGCAGGGGAGGCACTTGCAGAAATGTTCTTCTGCGTAGAAGCCGTAACATCATGCTTATCCTTGCTCTTGCCCAGTATAGGTATCAAGTCAGGAGGTACGGGAGCAGATATTTTATAGTCCTCCGCAAACCTCTTGAGATCATTGATACGTTCAGATTTCTCCTTCTTTTGGAGGAACTGCTTTTTCTGGTTGACTCTTTCAACCTCTGCAGAGACAAAATGCCTGAAGTTGCCAACTAGTTCGTTCTCTATATTACCGGAGCCAGATTTCTGGTCCTCCTGTATCACGGGCACGGGCACGGGCACGGGTACAGACGATGCTGATGTTAAAGGTTTGGTTCTTGGCATCAAGCGACCATCCTGGCCGGCTGCTAGAGAGCTTGAGATAATAGCAGGATCTTGAATTACAGGTACCTCGGTTCTGAAGTGTGGGGGCATGTATTTTTTGACAGTAGGTTCGCTGGATGTTGCAGAGAGTGGGGTTGGTGCAGCTGTTGTAGTGGTAGTGCGCCCGGCTCGACGGTCCACACCGGAATATTTGTCCTCCTCATCTAGACCACTGTCATCAATAACTATACCACGTTCTTCAGCCAAATGGACATTATCACCATAACTGGAGTTATTGATTTCAGCAGCCAGTTTCTCGGCCCTTTTCTCTCTCTCATGGTAATCAGGGACATTTTTGTCGATAGCTGTAGTATAGAAATGCTCATTATAAGTAGATTGAACACCAAACTTTTTCTCATTTACAGCGAATTGATCCCAATTATCATGTCCTCCCAAACTTGATTCTTCTAAAGCCTCTCCAAGAGCTCCGATGCCGTCGTCATCAGGTTTCCATGGTTCAAGTTCTCGATCTATAGTCTCCAACGACTTGCCAGAAATATCCGTATCTGTCCTGAAACCATCTGGAATATCAGGGGTCAAGTCTGTGGCCACAATCTGCAGATCCATTAGATCCTTTGGAGAAATAACAAGAGATTCATATATTTCATCGTTAACCTCCGCTTGTTCACCAGGAGCGTTGGCAATCTTTTCTGCCTGGCCCAATACAACTCCAAATTCGTTATTAGTTTGAGCTGACATCAAAATACCTTTGAATTTTTCGCCAGAAGCTACAGTGACAGTAGCGATACAACCGACTGATTTGATCAAGAGATATGTCAGTCGATCGTTCATTTGTTGAGAGGAATCTATTTTTGATGGGGTGGTAACTCCATCACCAGGAGTATTCCCATTACTGTTACCATTAGAGCCAGAGGTTGCACTGCTTCCTAACTTTGGCCAAGATTCCTGGTTTCCTGTGCCTGTGCCATTGGATTGGCGGGTTTGAGGCCGTCGGTTGTTACTAGCATTGTTGTTACTATTGGTCGACTGAGAACCACCAGCAGAACTAGCTCCTCCATAAGACTGTTGACGTTTTTTGGACATTATTTTAGGCAGGTTACAAGGAGTAAACTGGAATGTCGCTGTGTTGGCACTTACTGTGTTGAAATTCTAATTCAATTCACAGAAGGTCTGAGTTTATCGGTCAGTATACCAACTGTAAACACAGATTCTAGAATTTGCTCTATCAAGGAATCTAATAACCTTGGTTAATCTTTTTGGCTTCTGCGTTTGTGCGTTACAAAGCTCTATAGTATAGGAACCCCTAAAAATATATGAGCCCTAGAAATGAGACCAATACAAAGTAGATTGTGCGGGAAAAAGGTCAATCCGTTTATACAGTGTATATTTATGAATATCACTCGATTACTACTCTCTTTATTTATCTAAATCCCCGTTATATCAACACGTTGACAATGCTGAATAAAAATAACAGAAAAGTAGAAGGTGGTCAGAGTAGGGGAAAAGTCAAAATCCCAAACGTGCCATGCAGTTATATGAAGTGGAGGTGCTGTGCTGCACGCGATCACTATATGACTAGACAGACAGTGTGGTCATTAACAAATAAACTGCTTGTTTCATTAGAAATATATAGATTGTTAGTTAGACTCGATATATATATATAAATAAGGTTTATAAATACAATAATAAAAGGAGAGTTAACCATCGGTGTTCTCCTGCAATTCGGACCACTCTATACTGTCATCACGTGATGATGGGATTGGCTCGTCACCAGCTAAACTATTACTACTACCAAGACCGTCGTTCAACACATGAAATGTTCGATCTGGCAGTGAATCAAGGTTCGAGTCGGGTTCATTAGTTGGACTGTCAGTATACATGGAACCATGATAATCTTGTGATATATCTATCTCATCACTGGTACTAACTGGAGAGCTGATGGATTGGTCTAGTTCTTCCTCATCACTAAACCCATTCATCTTGTCACCAATCGCTTCTATTGTCTCTAAAAAATGTGGTATCTCCACAGTGTTGAGTTTCAGCCCATTCACGAAATTGGAAATACCGCTGAGTGCTTCATATGCTCGACTATCATCAACAAAATCCTAGTTATTAGTATAATGAAATTGCTCTAAAACGCCAAACAAAAAAGAACTTACCCCAATATCGAAATTCGGCATTTTCTGGTAACCTACTGCTTCATAATCATCATTAATGTCGTGCGGTAATCTTGTGGCTGATGAGACAATACGATCAATCTATAAGGTTAGTTTCCATGTCATTAAGACACCTGTTTATAACCGCAATTCAACTCACGTCTCGAAAAGAATTCACTGAAAGATCTTCTGCTTTTCTATAGTTATACAGTGCTTCTGTGAGATATTCTTGCTCATCCCGCAACAGGGTTTCTTCTTTCAAGATCTGACTTTCTAATTGGCTTATCTGCTCCATCAATGGCAACAGCATTGCTTCGAGACTCGATTTCAGATCCAAATTAGTGTCGTAACTAAACGCGGTCTCTCTTGTCTTTGGAATTGGAGCGACTTGTAGCTTTCTAGAGATTCTGCCTAGAACAGCTTTGGCCAACTCCTGAAATTCCTTCTGTTTGCCAGCTCCACGTAAATCTTCAATCACATTAGTAGCAGATTCCTCCACCAGATTCATTATCTCAGATATTGCTGTTGCCGACAATGGCTGCCATGATGCATTGATAACATGTGCAGGGATCTTTGTGGCTTTGGTACGGATTTTCCTAGAATCCGAATCTTTAGTTGAACTCTTGACATATTAGTAACCGAACCATTCGATTTAGTGAGAACATATCATACTAACCATATCATTTAGAATGCACCTATTTGTTGTGTTGGTCCCTGAAGATGTAATAAGTTGAAATCAACCAAATCGCGTTCTTTCCCATTAAAAACTGAGTTTCCTCACACACTCAAAGAAAAAAGCAGCAGTCTCTAATTAGAAAGAGACACCAAAAGCAGCACTTTTTTTGAGAAAGATTAACAGCAACCAAAATGGCAGGATATCCTGAAGTACCAAGGTTAGTATGAGATTATTGTAATAGGCAAAAACCCCAAGCAAATTGTTGATTTTCCGGGTCTTTCTTCAATTGAATTGACAACACCACTGCCCATAGACTGGAAGTAAAGGCAACATGTGACCGAAAGGTGCTAATGCCTGAGTTGGAAGTCGTGAGTGAGAAAGTAAAGGTAAAGGGAATACATGTTTTACTGCTGTGCTAAAGTAGGCGGGAGTACTAACCTTTAGATCCGTTGTGGTGAAGCTTGTAGTCTTCTCTGCTCTTATGCTCTTTTTACCTATAATAACTTTTTTCATTCTTATGTACATTACTGGTGGAAATGGTGTCATTTCAGGTGGATCAGCGGCAGCAGTTGCAAACGTGGTTCTAATAGCGTTTGTTGTCTCTGCTTTCTTAGAACCTTCAAGTGAAGATCAAATCAAAGAGAAAGACAGGAAAAACCAATAAACAAGAAATTCCAGGTGATTTAAAAGTAGATATGAATAATATATATGTTAAGCATTCAATTTTTCGCTCAATATAGACCAGGTACGATTCGATATGGCACCCTTTTCTTATATTCATTCCATGTTTCTCCATATTTCGCCGAACATTTTGCTTCATCTCGCATTTCTCGGTGTATTAATAGCCCAGCAAAGAATATCACGAAATAATATGTTATAGGAGTAGAGAATAATGTTGGTAATGAGTAAGCCCATGCTACCAGCCAATCACCAAAGTAGTTGATATGACGAGCAGTTCCCCACCACCCTGACACTATCAACCGACTCCCTGCAGGGGTCTCAATGAACTCAAGATTGGCAGCAGAAGAGTGACCGCTCTTGAAAGCATTTTTTTGGTTGTTAGAAAGCCGGAATATCAACAATCCTGCCACAAACACTGCGACTATCAGCACACAATTGAAGTAACCCAAGACTATGGGATGATCAGCTAGATAACGGGCTTGCATAGTATATGTGAATGGTACTAAAGTCAAGTCTCCAAATGATAACATATAACCGAAACCATCCGTGGTTATATCTATCATACTGATGAGTCCTAACTCATAGAATGTTCCCTCTACAACATAGAAACCTTGGAAAAAGCACACCAAAAGCATTGAGTCAGTGATATATCCCAAAGATCTATATTGATGATGAGCCATAGCCAAGTTGATAATTACCCATAGCAACAGACCTGGTCTCATTTCACAGAAGATCTTGAGATCGAAATCACCAATTCTAGGATTCAATTCTCTTCCAATGAACCAATCAAATATAGTACTGCCACTATTGCCTCCTAAAGCTATGATAGGTTCTTCTTTGTGAAGGAAAGATGCAATATAGACATATATAGCAATGATAACGGCAAATATCAGTGAAGAATTCAACAATTCTAACAGATGATCATATACAAACACCAATTCGGGCATATCTCCATTTGTAAATAACCATCTGGCTACCAAAATACCCCCTAGAATTATCATGATCATTGTACCATTAAACTTGTACTTGAGTCTACTACCATCTCGAAGAGTTGTTCCAAGGATTTCTCTTCCAGGAACAATTCTATCTAGCAATACCAAGCTGAAAAACCATGCTGAGTATACTTTAAGCGCTTCTGGTGATATGAATTCAGTGCTTTTGATCTGTTCTTTTAAAGATTCCCATGACGCAGGACAACCTTTGGCATTACAACCGAAATAAAGAACATTACATAAAAGACCGAGGCCCAAAGATACAGCAATTGCACCTGGTATACCTCCAAACTCTTTTTCTTTTGTTTTTGGGTTCAATGGTGCCGATTTCATCCGTATAATATATCCGAGCCAGGCTGTGTACTCAAGTCAAGTAGTCAAGTATTTAACCTACCATACATATTTTCAAAATCTATCGGCAAAAGTTTGGATTTCTTTGATCTTTCATATCAACCAACCAATCAATAACTTATGTATCAACAATTGTCATTATTTTCTACTATAGATAGCAGTGCTGATTTGAAGATTAATCTTCATAGTTTAGCAGCTATCACTGGCATGTCACCTTTGCCTGTGTTTGAGCATAATATCGTCTGTGTCCCTAAGAATCCATTCAGACCACAGTTAAAGGCTGGGGAAGTCAACCAGATAGAACAATATCGTATTACACTCACTGCAGAGCCTAAAGATGAAGAATCCAAGAAAACCCCCCACAAATTTGCATCTTCATTGGATTCTTTGATGACTTTAAGCTGGACATTGAATGTATCTGAAGTGCCCGAAGCTGCCAAATCAAAAGTTATAAATCAAGGCCAATTTTCTTCTACAATCACAGAAGGTGATCCATTTTTATTTATTGATAAATTGGGATATATATACAGCTCTGAATATTGGGTTCAAGGTTATCAATTTGTTCTTGGAGACATTGTAGTACGTATATTCAGGATACTGTTGTCCTCAGATGAAACGAGTTCCACGACTTCTACAAGTTTGAAAACCAATAATTCATATTTCACATCGACCTCCAAGCCAACTCCTCCTAAAAGTCCCGGTGGTTTTGAAGATCCAATGCTTTTAGATGAACAAGTTCATAATGAACCATTAACAACGAACTTCAAACTCCTCGACGCTTCTGGCAAATGGGTTGTAAAAGCATATGTGAATGTTGCTAATCTTACTGATATGGATGGAATTGCAGAAGGAAGGAAAGCGTTGGAAAAGTTTCAACAAGATATGTCTGGTTTATTCGAGTTGGATCTTCCGGAGAGAAGAAGTTTCGATACCAGAGTAAGAAGTATATAAAAAGATGGATATATTTACAATCTATATCAAAATTTTCAGTGGAAGTTTAAGCTTAGTTTTTAGATTTGATCTTATTAGATTCAATCTTTCTCTTCTTCTTCTGGAGGTCGTCCTTTCGAGTCTCCTTCTGTTGGATGCCTCGTTGCATGCTATTATAGAGTTTTCTTTGTTTGTTTGTCATCATCATTTTCCTAAGGTCCTTTTCCTCTTCAGCTTGTCGTTCTTCAGGTGCTCTCTTTTTAGACTGTTGCTTTTTCTTCTTGTCCTGAGTGCCCTGTTGTTGCGAATATTTCACACCAGCAACCTCCTTTTCAAGCTCTCGTTGATGTTTGATATTTTCAACATCTGCCTCATCCACAGTTTCGTCATCTTCTTCCTCTTCATCAACTTCATTTGGATCTCCTTCAATAGTTTCCTCTTCATCTTCCTCGTCATCAGAACCTTGGATAAGATCTGCTTCAGGATCGTAAGTACCACGATCACCCCATGGACTAAGGTGTGGCGGCAAAGTCTCTCCAGGCGCATAATCTGCAACAGGTAATAGTTGGAACTTGTTAATAGAGTCAAAAACCCACTGAGGTTGGATATATGTTCTACCTGGTACTTTGGTAGCAATTGAAGGTCTGTCACAGATATGATGGGTGACAGAGCTAAGATCAACAAGTTTAGCCTTCGTTATAGCATCTTGGCCAGAAGTATTCTTATCCTCGTTATCAAGTAGTTCATCGATAGCGCTTTCAGAAATCACTTTACCACCAAAAGCAATGATCAAAAACTCCAAAATATCCAAAGGAACTTCACGACCAATGAAGAAAGTAAAGTTACCCAACAGTTTGTTAGCTTTATCATCAAAAGCTTTAGGTTGTAGCAGAACATCACTGGCATTGGTTTCAGTGGCAGGAATAGCAGTAAATTCGTCAAGTTCTTGCTCCTCTTCACTATCACTGTCATTAGCTTCATTAGCCGCTTCAACAGCATTTTTTGAGTCAGCTTTCAAAGCTTTATCAAGTTGAATCTTCTTGGTCTGACCTTCTACTGAATTGCCAGCTTTGGCGGCAGGCAATGAGCCAACAGAAGTCGATGCATTTCTAGATTCCAAAACATATGCAGAGATACCACCAACACCTTTGATCTTTGAGGAGTTGATAGGAGGAGGATATACCAAACCAGTCTCGGTGTATAATCTGTAAAGAACGAATGACAAAAGTGTAGTATAGAACTCCAAGAAAGTTAACATGATCTTGAAATCAATATCAGATGGAATGTTTTGAGGGAACTTGAAAGGTACAAGCCATCGAACATCCTCACCTTTGACATTAGCTTGATAATAAACACCTTTAACACTAATAAAGACTTTTCTAAGAAGCCCTTCTCTAGCAACATAAGCCATCCACTGATTGCAAAGTCGGTCTGCTTCTTCAGTGACACGATGAGAGATTCTATCGACAGCAGGCATAGCAGCAAACAAGAACAACATGGAAAGAGGATCATCCAAGTCTCTTAGAGCATCCAAAAAACCAGGGTATCTCTCTTTGATGATATGATCCAATTTGTACTTGGGTCGATTGTCATCCAATCGCTTAGCATCGCCAACATCACCTCTTCCAAGAGCTTTAGAAAGCTTTCTAGCGAAAACCTTATGATCTCTGAACTTTTGAATCACTGGCTCATGAAGCAAGTATTGGATATCCTTTGTGTAATAGAAAGTCGTGGGTCTAGTAGAACCCTTATTGGCCTTCTTTCTACTCTTAGGTTCTCTAGGATAGATACCTTTGAAGATACATAGTCGTCGGAAATCTGCCAAAGAAATCTGAAGTTTCCTTACAGCTTGCGAACGTGTAATATAGTTTTTAGCAGCACCAGCCTGGTTCCTTTTCTTTATAGGACCCATTTTCTATTTGTTCTGGAGGTAAAACTTAAGGTGAAAGATTCGAGGACTTGGAATTTTTTTTAAACTGTAAAACTGAAAAATATTTTTTTTTTTTTTTTTTTTACTCGAGCCGCACAACGTACGGCTGAAAATACACAGCCGTGCGTACAATTCATTTTAACTGTCCGACTGTCTTCTGACTGACTGATTGAAGCTTATCGTATTGTGGGCTCAATCATTGAACGATAAGAATATAGCATTTATCAATAGATCTAAACTCAGACCACCAACAACAAAATACAATGATCTGATCTAATTCTGTTCATATTTTTTATAGCCAAGTTATTTTAGTCGACACTATATATTTAAAAGTCTAAGGCTTTAGGCTAATTGGTGCTGATCTCTATTTAGATGAACACTTCTAACCTATTGCACTTCTCATTAAAATCGCTTTATAAATCGTAATAGCTGTAGTATATACTTTCGCTCTTATATTGACCAAGGGTGTTTCTATCTGATACCATTAAAGCAATCGGCCTAATGTTGTTGGTTATAACAAACTTCATCACGCAACAACCCAGTCATATATCAAACGTAATAAGATGATGGCGATTAGGTATTATAAAGAGACATTAGTCTGCACGTATCCTTAAGATAAAGTTTACCACAACAGCGGCTAGGAGGAAGAAACAAAGCATAGTAGGGCCGAACCGATCATCATAAGGTCCACTTCCTCTTCTCCTAATAGCGGCAGCTCTCCAGTGATATGTGACAAGAGCATAAGCCATAGTAGCCATAGCTACCAAAGTAAAAAGGCCTGCAGATATTCGGCCAACTTGGTCACCAAAATTCAAAAGACCGATAGCCAGACCTCCAAGTATAACAGTAAAGTTCAACCAAGATAAGAAGGTTCTTTCGTTAGCAAAGAAGACTTTGGGCTCAACTCTGGTAGGGAGAGCAATTCGTTTGCCTACTAGTTAGTATTCTAATTTCAAATTTGGACAACTTTGTCTACAGCATAATTTCTGTAATTTGACCTACCAGGAGCAGCATGCAATAAAGGAGCAGAAGACATTGTTAAATATGTTTATACCGAAAGTATATATGATTCCAGAAAAACTAGTAATAGAAAATGCAGGTACAAAACAATTATTTCGTTCTTTGGTTTAGGTCTTGTCCGGTATATTAGAAGTTAAGATAATTTGACAATGAGTTTTGTTGCAGAGCAGATGTCCTGCCTGCCTGCTTGCGCTTGATATTTAAAGCCACACAATGTCGCTTAGTGGTGCACGTGCATAGCCATAAACGACAGACAGATATAAATACAACAACAAGACAAATAGGAACTGGAAAATCTAATGTATGTCTAGATACTCGGTATGAAACATGTTTATCGTTTTCATACACGATTTATATAATGTTTTGTATACTTTATAGAAGATCATATATATTACGTAATCATGGCTCCATAGCTTAGTAATACTCCAAAATCAAAGAAACGGCACGGCAAACTTTCAAGAATCAAGAACGAATCAACGAGCCAAAATCTCGAAAAGTACTTCATATAACCATGAGATTCGGCAGGATACTTTTTAATAGCATCAGAGGAAGAGACCAGATTTCTGCATTATTGCGAAAGCCCACATGGTCAGTTTCTGAACTATTTACGCAAGAAAACTCAGTTACTCATGAAAAACCGACTCCAGAATCACTGGCTAAACTGCTGAAACAGGCGGGACTTGCCCCTATCAATGGCAATACCAAGCGTCAAACATACATATTGAAGGAACTTGAAAATCAGCTTACTTTCGTAGAACATGTCAGTAGTGTTGATACTGACGGAGTAAAACCATTAGTAAGGATTGGCGCCCCTCATGCTGAAATCACTTTCTCATCTATTACGCAGGCTCATAAAGAAGTGGCTAAAGAGACTCAGTCTCCAGATGCATGGAAACCTACTTCTCTTGCGAGAGACAAAAATGGTGACTATTACATTCTTCATGAAGGATTGAGAAATGAAGGCTCATAGACATCTCTCATCCTCTTTTGCATATATAAACTCAAAACTACCTTTATAAAAGTAAATATAAGCTCACTTTTTATCTACAATTTGCCTATGCACATCGTACAATTTGAACGCTATTTACAATATTAGATTTGACAAGGATCAACCACCCCATGAGTTCAAAACCCGAACCCAGGAGCTGACTGCCTTCTTCTACGCTGCTGTTCCTTCTTCTTCTGATCAAAGTAATAGCCCCATCCTAGACCAGCTAAACAGCCTCCTAAGTGCCCTGCATGATCCATGAACCCCTTTCGGGATACGACTCTGAAAGCACTGTATCCCATGCTACCTAGGAAAATATACCAGGCATTTAATGGAATAGGAATGAAAAACAAAAAGACTTTCAATCCAGGTGCAATATAGGATAAAATGCCATACACAGAGAATACAGCGCCACTAGCACCTAAAGAAGGAAGTGCACTAGGAACTCTAGCCAGTATAGGAAACAGTAATGATCCAAGCGAAGCTATCACTGCTGAATCCAAATAAACCTCGGTGAATTTTTCTGATCCTAGCATTCTAGCAACCGGGATTCCAAATTGATATAGTGCAAACATGTTCAGACCTAAATGCCAGATTTCCTGGTGGCTAAAAGCGGAGCCCAGCATACTCCACACATTGAATTGTGCATCTTTGTGCAGTAGGCCATATTTATACATGAACCTAGATAATACAGGACTTTTCCAGGCTAGAAATGCAGCAATGTTGATGCCTATGAGGCCATATACCACTAGGTCCGGGTTTCTTCTCAAATAAGAAAACCCTGGAAGCTTAAATAAAACCGGCAGAAGGATGAAATTACCCAGCATTACCACACCAGTGAACACCAAAGGCATTTTAAATGCTTCAAACAACTTTCTATAGTGTTGTGAGTTGTTGTTGTAGTTGTTGCGTCCTCCTCCTCCGCCGGATCCGTAGCCGTTACTGAAGCCCGTATCACGATGAGTGGCCATAGATCGAGTTGTACCGGCCCTTTTAAATGGAAAAAAAGAGGACATCAATGTTTTACCGCCAATATGATTCGATTTCTTGGTTAAAATAGCGTTGTATAATCTCGTCCATTGTGATTGTAAACCAGAATACTCCTTTGAAACGACTTTATCTGCCGCTTTCAGAGATGTCAAACTGTTTTTTGAAAAATACCTGCTGGATCGGCAGCCACTATATATTTTCAAAGAGTTGCTCATAAAAAAGTGAGATCCAAAACTACTCCTAGCAGTCCCTAGTACGTGGGGGGTTCCGTGTCTTGCTAAGGACATTGTGAATGTCGATTAGATAGATGGTAAGAAGTTGAGATTTCCTAGGATCGAGAGAAAAATGACTTGGCCATTCTACAACAAAAATGCAATCAGAACTGCTGCTCTCACAGAACACCTATTATAAAATAATAGACATTAGATACCTAGAAAAATAATTAATGCATAGACTATTTTAACAGCTAGAAATAATTACCGTACCTATTCTTCATTTGTTCCTAACTCCTCCTCAATGTCAACCGCTCTCTTCTGAGATAACTTCAAGCCTTGAAGAGTTTGCTGAGTGACTTGTTTCTGCATTTTTGCCTCCATTCTTGCTATTTCTTCTTCAGCATCAGCAGCATCCTCTTCAGCATACTCCATAACAAGACGTCGACCAAGAAGATGTGTTCCTTGAAGTGCTTTCATTGTGTTTTCAGCTTCCTTGGTTGTCACAAACTCAGCAAATGCGAAACCACGAGCTGATCTGTTGAATTTCTGAGGTACACGAAGCGATTTCAACTGGCCAAATGTACTAAGCAACTTTTGAACATCTTTCTTGGTAGTTTCGAAAGGTAGATTCTTGATAATGATCTTGTTCCTTGCCTTATTGGAAGAGCTATTGGCAGCAGCGCTACTGGCCTTATCTTGTCCTCGGTGAGATATCTTCAGTTCTAGCTTGTGGCCATCAAGTACATGGCCATCCATTAATGATAGAGCCATATCAGCATTCTCTTTTGTTCTAAATTCCACAAATCCAAAACCCATACTGAGAGCTTTACCGGGGTTGTTAGAATCAGGCTTGGTTTGAACTTTAGCAGATGCAAAGCCATCGATTGACTTGAATACATTTGCCAATTCCGCTGAAGTGGTCGTGAAATTCAGATTCTTGACAAACAGTGACACTGTTGGTCCTGAGTATGCTTCCTCTTCCTTTCCTTCGGAGCCTACCAACATCTCAGAAGCAGATGGTTTGGCAGTTTTTGGTTTCTCTAAAGCAACGGTAGTAGTTGTAGCATCCGAACTCTTGGCCTCCTCTTTTCCAAAAAGACCTTTTGGTCCTTTTTCTAGATATAAAATGGTCGATTTGAACCTTCGAAATGCAAGTTTAGTAAACGCGGCACGGGCTTCAGGAGCATACTTGAAAACGACCATAGCTATACCGCCATCAGATGGCATCAATAATCTATCCAACTCACCATACTGAGCAAATAGATCTGTAATTTCTTCTAGTGAGGTGTCGAATGGGAAGTTCTTGGCCAAAATGACCAGATCAGATCTTTCAGACTTGCTGAAGGTATCAAGATTCACTCCCTTCGACTCAAAATACTGCTTGACATTGTTTATAACCGATGCTTCAGCAATAGCTCGCTTGACGGCGCTATCAGCAGAATCAGCTTCCAAGAGCTCTGATTTTGCAACGCCTAACTTGCTAGCCACTGATTCGATTACAGCATCAGGATTCAAGTATAAAGAGTTCCAGCTGAACTGTTGATTGTTAGCAGCGGCTTTTCTTCGAAGTTCTTTCTGCTTCTTTAAAGGGAGGTTCTTCAGGTCATATTCGTCTAGTTTGTTGTCCTTTTTGGGCTCAGCAGGGATAATATGCAATAGTCGGCCCTGAAAATCTCTACCATCAAGAGATTCATATGCATAGATAGCATCTTTAGAATCCTCGAATAAAATATATGCAAATCCTTTGGGTTTTCCTGATCTCTTGTCAATTGGCAGATGCACTTCTTGTAGAGCTCCATATCCAGAGAACAATTCCCGGAAATCATTTTCAGTCGAACTATAAGCTATATTTCGAACAAAAAGTCGGCCACTCTTCGTTATTTTTTCCCTGGATAGTTCACTATCAGTGGGTTTATACTCCTTTGAAGCATCTACCTCATTTGCTTCTACAACTGGTCTCTTAGTAGCAGTCTCGGGAGTATCTTCTTCGGCGTCATTATCACCTTTTTCCACCATTCGCTCCCGTCTCATTCGAAGCCAATCCATATCAGTTATATTGTCATCTTTAGCCAGCAAATTGGTTTCGGTTTCATCATCCATAGTCCTAGGTATATCCAGATCAGCTAGCGAAATCATTGGTTCGTCTTCATCGGCATGGTCTTCTCTAGTTTCTAATGACTCATCCATATTGTTCACTACAGGAGCATCTTCATATTCGATATCACTCTCAGGATCCTGAACAGCTACTGATTGAGTCAGAACTTCAGGTACAATGTCATCATTTGCCCAGGATTTCTGGTTTTGCACAGGTTTCATGGCTTCTAAGTATGCTTTAAGTTTTTCATCTTTGGGTTCCTCGATCACTTTAGATTTAGTCTTCGATTCTGAGTGTGTCTTGGGTTTCTTTGTTGTATCAATATCCAAAGATTCTTCAGAATGAAGACGTTTCCTAGGAATAGGTGCTTCTCGAGAAGATTTTGCGAACTGGACCTCGATTTTGGTTGTTCCGATAAACGTCTGATCAAAGTAGCTAACTACTTTCATAGCCTCTTGTTCAGTTTTATAACCTAGGAAAGCAAATCGTCGAGACTTGCCATCTCTTGTTTTCATCAGCTTTAAATCAGTGACATTTAACACTTGATCTTCGCATTTGCTGAAATGTTGGCGGAGCTTATCGTCCCCAACATTTAGCGGCAAATTCTTAACAATTATACGAGACCTAACGTTAGTATAGAAATTATTATCATTATTTACCTGACTTGTGTGTGTACTTACATTGTAGATATTTATGATATACGAGTTCAGTATGCAAAAATATTTTTGGCTGAAAAAAAAAACTTTTGGACGGAAAAAGAAATTCGGATATTCGCACGGCTGTATTTGAGCCGCACAATAAAATAGATTCCGAACATCAGTGCTCGAAAACTCATAGTTATCTTGATGAAATTTTAATCGAACGATTATAACTGAGTTTCTATTAGAAATCTATTCAAATATTTCTTGTGATACTGCCCGTAAAGGAATTCTGCAATGGCTATTGATAGCTGATAAGTTGTAGAAATTGGTGTGTGAAGATCCCCTGAGAGACAGACGAGTGACAGACTAGTTGACCAGAATATGTTCTGTTTCTGATATAGTAAAAACATGAAAACATGGCTGATTCTGTAAATTGAATCTTCCTTATGAATTTAAAGGCTGTTACTACTCTAAAACAAAATCTTATACATCACCAGTTGTGTCAAACAATCACTGTTCGTTGCCCACCAATCTACTTAGAAATTGAAGAGCCAAAAAAAGAAAGAACTACAGCACCTTCTGTTCCCGTATGGTCACCCACTACAGTACTGAGTAAGGCTCTCAGGTGCTTGAATAGGACTGATCGGACGGGAAGTCTTATTTTCACCTGGATATGGCCGTAGCTGAAAGAAAGTATTTACACACATACATTAGGGCATTATTTTACGTAATTTCTGATTAAGCAGATATTATGTAATATCCGAGGTAATATTTGAACAATATTTGTAATATCTTATGTAATAGATATTTTCTTATCGGCTTAAAAGGCCTCCGCTAGCAATATAAACATAAAAAAATGACTTAAAGACTTTAAATGAATTATGATAATGATAGTGAGGGATTTAGGCGCTGGAAAACACGACCTCCATGGGCGAAGTTTAACGCTACGAGACAAGCTCAAAGTAAAGCTGTAACCAACACCCTCGTGCAGCAGCCAAAGAAACGGTATCGGAAGAGCACCGACAGTCATATGGACAGTATGTGACACAGACAACAAGCCGACAGGAGCCCGTCGAGATACTTGATGATCACACAACCCAGACTCTATGGCAGAGGTTACTCGAACCCACTAGCCATTGCAATGAAAGAACCCCGGCATGTACTTAGTCGTCTAGTATAGAATTTAGAAAGTATACATAGGTTATACCGTCTCCTAAAGACGCTAAATTGAGTAATAATGATGATGATGGTAACTCTCATTAGATCTTAGATCTCATCCTTGAGACTACCTACAAAATATGAGCTCAGTTTATGGGATGTCCATAAGAACCATTAATGTGATAATGTAACCGTGCAATCGTCCTAAAGCAAATTGGTGTTCTGTTCCTGTGATGTTTCTGTCAAATGTATTTTGTTGTGCCTGAAGATCGTCGCTAGAGCCGCAGGACATCTCTCGCGTATCGCTGGTACTTCCCTTTTGGACAACAACTACCGATATGCTGTTGTTAGCGTTTACAGCTGTTTTTGCAGCAGCATTTGTTTATAATTTTGTTATTCTACCATTATTGAAAGTGTTTCCTGTAGATATTTATATTATCCAGAATCTCCATCGTTCATTATATAGGATTTGTTGGACTGGTCTGAGTGAGAATGCGCGGATCAATGTCACATCTCATGGCAATATGCATCTGCAGTTGGCTGAATCTGCATTCGTAATTTGCAACCATCAATCAATTGTGGATTACCTAGTATTTGTTTTTATTAGCCGTGAAAATGCCGTTGAACCCCTATTTGCTCGTTTTTTTGTATGGAAACGACTTACTTCTATACCTGATTTAAAGGCTATGTGGAATCGATATAGAGCCGGGGAAAATTGGGTGCTCAGGGACTCTGACTATATAAATCAAATTGGCATCAGCTTGGACAAAAATCGTAAGTAACCCTATTAATTGCCTGAAAGATATTCCTAACTTATATTAATAGTGTTTGTGCTATTTCCTGAAGTCAGTATGTTCTCTCCTAGTCTTCAAGAAAGGCATCGCTTGCTTTGCGAGATATCAGGAGCTCCATCGTTTACACACGTACTATATCCAAGATATACAACATTTCGTCAGTTGGCAAGGATATTCAGTAATGACTACAATTTACACTCACTTTATGATGTAACGTTGCAGTACGAGAGCGAGAAGCCGCCAACTTTGTGGGATGTGTTTGTGGGGAGTCCCATAAACGTCACACTTAAAATTGACTGTTTTTCCCTGAATAAACTCCATGTAAAGAATCAAAAGTATATGGATAGATGGCTTGAGCATCGCTGGTTACTAAAAGATAAGTATTTGAAAAAACAAGCAAAGAAAAGCAAGGTTTGACAAGGTCGGTCAAGCAAAGCCCAGGCCCAGGCCATGCAAGTGTGGTACATCTAATAACGTTGCTGTATATTACAATGTTCATTAACATCATTTTAATAACTACTTATTTATTATGTGGATATAAGATATTATCACCATCTCAGATCACAGTTTTGGCAATTTCGTCAGCAAGATCATCTACGGTCTTGTCTGATTCAGGAGCGACGTTAGCATCTTCTTCATCTTCAGCATCACCGATAATAGCAGCTTCATCTTCATCTTCGTCCTCTTCGGCCTCTTCTTCCTCATCTTCATCTTCATCATCAGATTCCTCCTCCATATCATCTAACTCATCGAGCTCACCAAAACCTCTTTCTTCGAATAGTTTGGTGATATCTTCAACAAATTCATGATCTTCAGAGAATCGATTACCATTCAACTCAAGTACCAATAAATTGGGGAAATTTTTCTCAATAGCTGCTTTCAAAAGCTCAAGGCCTTTCTCATCAATTTCATTGTATTGAAGCTTCAAATATTGGAGTTTTTCAAGCTTACCAACATCATTCAAAGCTTTGCCGAGGAGAGCACCACCTTTAGCAGAAAGCAAGCAATCACTAATTGTGATTTCTTTGATACTTTTCCAAGTATCCAAAACATCAGTCAATGCTTTGGTGCCTCTAAAAGTAAAAGTATTATCATGAAGGTCCAAAACTTCCAAATCAGGAGATGAGTTCAAGCCGTGTAACATGAGATGTTCGACACCTTCTTGTCTAATACCATTTTGGTATATCCTCAACACTTTGATAGTGCCATGTGCAGTGATGAATTTAGCCCAGGCATCCATAGATCCATTTTCCAGTCTGTTTCTTCCGCAAATAACAGTTTCCAAAGGAACACTCACTTTGGCTTGCTTCTTGACTTGAGCCAACTTTTCCAAAGCAACACCAATTCGAGCACCTGCTTCAGGGCCAAAACCATTATTGGCAAAAATTAAATGTCTCAAAGGTGCATGATTAGCAAGGAATTTTTCCAAAGGTTCAATAGTGGCTATACCAAATGCATTGTCTGATAGATCAATGGTATATAACTTGTGGCACTTCAATAGGGCAGTAAGAAGTGAGTCTAATGCAGGAGGAATCTCTTCTCTAAGTCTACCAGTAAAAATATCAGACAAATCAATAGATTCAAGGTCTGTTTGCTTAGCTAAGGCATCAGCTAAAGCACTACATGCCTCTACACCATATGTGTTACCACCGATGGCAATTTCTTTAATAGGGCCCAAAGCAGCTTGTGCCTCAAGTTTTTCTAAATATGGCTTGATATCTTCAGCCGAATTACACTTTGAGCTTGTACTCGGAATTGTAAATTTGGACATGTTGATGCAGTGATGAATAAATGTAGTTTATCCTTTTCTAAGGAGAAAGAAGGATCGTGGTTGAAAAATATGTGTGAAAAATGAAAAATGAAAAATGAAAAATGAAGTGAAGTGAATGCCCAAGCATAAGACATGCGAGCGAAGCTTGCCATTTAATAGGGAAAATTACGAGACAGAAGAAAAGAGAATGCCATTATAAAAAAATTAAATCATTATGATAATAAAAATAAAGTCATTGCAACAAAAATAATCATACATATCCTATTTTTTATTTGATTTTATCTAACCTTTAAAGTTACTAGTTGAAACTCTATACTCTCTCATATCCTAGAGATATTTGGAATATTGTCCAGCAATAAAGCTAGTAGCAAGATATACAACTTCTATAATAGTAACAATCATATCATTTCATTCATCACATGATTCTCCCCGTAATTAAAGATTCAAAGATATTTACCTCAACACATATGCAATTACCATGACATTACAATGCTTACTTCTTCTTAGGACCACCAAGAGGTGAGCCGATATCTTTACCTCTAAGCTTTACTCCAATGGCCCTTTCAATCTTGCCCAAAATTTGTTGATCAGGAACAGCTCGTCCAGCTTCATAATCGTTAATTACGGTAGGCTTCTCATTAACCTTTGTAGCAAGATCTTTCTGAGTGAGTCCTTTATCCTGTCTGCCCTTTTGAATGGCTTTGCCAACAGACATGCTGATTTTAGCTGGGGGTGCAACCTCGTTCTCCCGGTCAATCTTTGTGAGTTTTTGGCCAATAGAAGATCCTGTCTTATTTCCTCCAGCAGAGTATTTCTTTTCCACAGCAACAATATTACCGGATCTTCTGGCAGCATTGATTTCAGCTTGTGATCGTGCGACATGTTCTCGAGGACCTCCACCACCTCTTCGGACACCTGATCCGATGGTGGTTACTGTATCCCAATCTTCACTCATGTTTAGTTTTTGGTAGATAATTAATTAAATTCAAGGAAATTAGATTTTATAACAAATGTTGTTCTTTCTATGGCAGTTGAGTGCTTTTAAAGTAAAACCTGGTTATATGGCAAAAGAATGCTTTGGAATTCCGGCGAATTGTTAGTCAGAGTGATGGCATCTGCGGGTGGAGGTGGGTTTTGAAAGGCTGAGGGAGAGCTAATTTGCTGCCGGGTAATATTATTTTGTTAGAATGATCATATATGGTATCATCAGCACACAGAACTTAGATTGAGCTACGAGTTAGATAGAATTAGATACTCTTTTTCAACCTTGATTGGTATTATAATGGAAGACCTGTTCAAGGATAGTTATGTATACTTAAATCTCCCCAATGATCAGGATACTATACAACAGAATCCGTCAGTCGAGAACATAAAATCGTGTGCTAATAGGTCTACACTGTTTTATGATGAAGAGATATGTCTTTATGTTGAGCTAGTATTAGATAAGCAGGCAGATTTGCAGCAGGATGATCTTGAGGCATTACAAGTCACCATTGCTGTTAATGTCGTGGGTCCTATGGATACCATAACAGCGCATACAATAGTTCAGAATGGATCTGTTATACCTCCTCATACTACTGTGACCAAAGATTTCGAAATTCTTACCAAAGTGGCGGCAAAGGATGATTTGATCTGTTGTAGTAGTGAACTAGCAATATGGAAGGTCCCTCTGTTTATAAGGCATCCTAGAGTCAGGTTGGTCAATCCTATCATCAACATTACCGCGGTTGTTAGCCTTGATAAAATGGCTCTTAAAGACCAAGTTGTTTTGGAAAGTGACAAAGAAATTGAACAAAACGCAGCCAATTCTAGGGAAGCGCATTTTATTACTGGTTTAGATCCAATTGAAGGCCCAGATATCTTCCGATCAATGGCATTGGCTACGAAAACTTCATTACAAGGGCATTCTACAAAGAAACAGTCAAGCGATATGGCACCGTCTTCATTGCATCATACGCGTTCCAATCCGACATCAAAACTGTTAGCATCGCGTACCAGTAGTTTGGATACGAAACCGATGAATTCGTTTCCAAACTCGGGCTCTAACAGTAATGTTAAGCCGAAATCTGTGTCTATACCTCGACTTATTGGTAAGCTGGAAATACCTGTACAACCGGCTATCAATTTGCGTATTGTATCATTGAAACCACAGGGAAAGCCAGATGAAATTGTAACATTGCTCGAACTTTCGGTTCCAGATATATCAGAGTATAAGGTAGCTGTGCAAAAGGTAGAGTTGAGACAAATGGATGAACCAGCAACATTGTTAGGGTCAGTGAGCTTTCCACTTACCGTGAACCCTGGAGAATTCTACCTCATGTCATATCATTTGGTTAATACAGATATTTCGCAAGGAGTTTTGCGTAGAAAAGTTGTGACAATCTCTTCAGATTGTTCACCAATACTGGATGAGAAAACCAATGATATAGGTCCACTGATTCATACTCAGTGGGAAACATTGGTTGATTTTGATTTGGATACAAAAGAAGTATCTGGTAGTTCTAATCTGAAGAGCCCGGGACTCAATATTCATGCTAGTCCTGTTCCAGGTGGTGGATATAGCAATTTCATTTCACCAGCTGATAGCAGAACCAATAGAAAGCTTGGTGGTTTAGGCTATAAACTCAGTCGAAACTCCAGTGTGACATCGTTGGTTACATCGACATCTTTAGGGGCGCATACTCACCCAGATCCTTTGAACGGTGTCTCAATTTCATTCAGCGGGCCAAGCTCAGTGAAGATAGGAGACACATTCTTATGGAATGTGTTTATTGTCAACAAGTCATCAGTCCCGAAGCACCTGTCGTTATATTTCCAATCTCGAGAGTCTGTTCAAAATAGTAACAAGTCATTTGCTGATAAGATTGTTCATAGTTACTCAGCAGCGGCAGATGCATCTGGTACTATTGGCCTATCAGTAGATAGGACTACTCTACGTCGACTTGCAGCACAAACAACTCTGTCTGATACAGGTATCATAAGTCTTGTTAATGATGTTCGTATTGGTCCATTAGCACCTGAAGCTTCATATGAAACAACAATTCAACTGTTGGCTTTGGCAGAAGGAATACATACTGTTGAGGGGGTGATTGTAGTTGATTTGGATTCAGGGGAAGGCCATGAGTGTGGACGATTGCTAGAAGTCCTTGTAAGCAGCTGAAGCGGAATAATCTGCTATGTACATATAAATATATAGATATTTAAGATTTAAGCATTTCTTTCGAATTTTTTTACGAATTGAAAATGACCATGTTTCGTGTAATTCTCGTGTCTTCATTGATATCTGATGCCAATGCCAATGCCAATGATTATCCCAAGAAGTAAACATTGACGGTCGGTCGATCAGATTTAACCAACTTAACAACTGCAAACAATATGTCAAGCCAAGTTAACGATTCTGGTCACCTTGCCAGTTCATGTGTAAGTTTACAAGCACACGCATAATTCAAGCCATCCATTCTCTAACTCGTCTAGCCTGTTCCTGAACCTAAACTTAAAGAAGTTTGTAACAAAGCCTGTAAAGATACAATTGGAGGGGAGACATATTCGCACGAAGCATCATCACAATGGACACAACAAATAATCAGCATTATCATTGAAAGTTTAAAAGAGCAAACCAAAGGTTTCAAATTTCTTGTGTTTGTTACCTTGGTAAATCAAGCTGCAGGTTCACCTGTTGGTATTAGAGCAGCATGTGGATATTATGGCAATTTCGAGAAGGATGGTATTTGGCATTATAAATACTCTGACAAGGATGCTACAGAAACAGAAGCCATTATAAGTATTGCTTGGATTTCTGTGTAGATAATTGGGTCAGAGATTAATATATATATTTACTTGCGTTAACATATGTTTACATAGCGATTATTACCTCAGATGAGCCAATGCATTTTTAAACAACTGCTGCCACATATAAGCCTCACTTAGTAGAAGTTCGATATCTTTCTCAGTCCAATCTTTTGTAGGCAATGTTTGCAAAAACATCATGATCTCTTGGAATTCCATCTGTTGAATTCTGTGTGACCACTTTACTAAGAATGCTGCACAGACATATATATGGAACTCAGAAAACCCATTGGATCCTTCAGCCATATATGTATCCCACATGCGGATAATATTTTTCAAACTCACTTCTCTCATAAGCAAACAATTCATCCATCGGAAGCTGAACTGCATAAATTCCACACTTTCGTCTTGTAAGTGCTTATAAAGACTAAGATCAATACGTTGAGTCAAGTCATGTAATTCTGCTACCTGTCTTTGTATACCAGGCTGTGCATGAATATAATTATCCTGGATACCATCTAACATCTTTGTTAAGCACCAGAAAGTATCTGCTTCTATCACGTCTAACACATCTTTGGGCAATTCACCAGGATCATAATCTTCAGGATCACCATCAATATAAGCAGCAAGGAACGTTTGGAAAAATGGCGTCACCAGGTCATTAATTCCTTGCACATAGCCACTTGCTGGATGCCTTATGGCCCATAAATAAAGGATTCTTTCCAATGCTCGTTGTGTTGCAGGAAATCCATACAGCTTGATATGAGGGTTGGTTCTTGGTACATCTATAGAGATCTGATGCCACATGACTTGATTCAAACCAGAAGAAAAAGCCTGAGAAACGCCATCCAAATATTCTTTACGCTTCCTTGCAAGTGTAGAAACCCGTCTCTCGGCATTGGTAGGTAAATAACCAAGCAGTAACTGCCATGACATTGGTCTTAATTCATCGGGTATACCATTCCATGCTAAACTTTTCAGATCATTCAGATTAACATGACTGGCTTGCAATACTTTTTTGAATTTCTTGATCTTTGCATATTTTGAATTGATTTCCTCAACATCTGCCACAGATACGCCGCCGGATGTATCTGAATTCGCTGACAGTGACGTAGATACCGAATATAACGAGCTAGCAGGGTCTCTCATAATCCCTTCAACCTGTGACTTCATATGGCCTTTTCCTGTTTTGCTCGATATATAAAGATCACCAGAATTAATAGACGATTTTTTTGTCAATGATGTAGTAGATGATGTTAATGCTGCTGATGGTAAAGGTTGATGCTCTATGGATTTTTCAACACGTCCAGACAGCACTAGATCATGGTCGACGTTCGCATCCCAATCATCATCTAGATCTAGAAATGAGTTCTTTCTGTCACGGCTTTGGCTATTGGTAGGAGTGTTGTCAGAAGATAATGAAGCTTGGCTTGAATTAGACAATGATAGCATCTCTAGCCGTAACGCATCCGCATAAGAGTAAACGGCGCCAACTACTTTGGCATCAGTCGACTCGTCTGCATCTACTGAAGGGGTTTCCTCTATTTTTTTAGGGTTATTGTTGATGCTGGACTCTTTTTGTGCCAGTCGTTTGAAGAACGTCGAAGCAGGGGTACCACGACCACCACCTTCATCAAAGACATACTCGTTGTCTGTATGTTAGAAATGTGACAAAAACAATTGAATAATGTTGATAGAAAAAATACATACTCATTTGAACCATCTCCTAAAAATAAACTGTTAGTATGGCTGATAACCTGAGACTCTTGTTTGGGTGCTATTGATTCTTATACTTACAGGTTTAGAAAATGAATTGCGCTTTTGTGTCATTCTGAATTATTTCTCAGTAATAAGCTTAACACATGCATATAAGGAATAGACTATCGCAGATAGCACTCCTTAAGTTGACAACTATATGTGTCTTGGTCGGTTTAGGTGTATCTAAAGATTAAGTGAGTGGAGATTAGGTGAGCGAGTGAGCGATCCCTGTGCCTTTTCAGAATACTCCCACCACGCAGGACGTGGTTAAGGATTTATCCACC